>WOXC01003738.1:0-17489 GCA_011680675.1 Gymnobelideus leadbeateri
CTTCTGCTCCCCCTTACCCCTTCTTCCTCTACTAATAATAGTCTCTACCATTACAGTATTACAAAGAGAGACTAAGTGACTTTCCCTGGGTCACAGAGCCAGTATGTGTAGAGGCAGAATTTAAACTTAAGGACTTTCAGCCTCCATCGCCACAATCTGCACAAGTTTAATAAATAATTCGGGAAGATTCCAAATTTCTTCTTTTCCCTTCCATATCATTTCCTTCAAAAATTAATATATTTTCCTTCAAATGCAAGTATAACTCTACAAAATCCCCCACTGTCCAAATTCCCATGGCATCTGCCTCATTTGCTCTTCTTTCTTTCTTTCCTTCCTTCCTTCTTTCTTTCTTTCTTTCTTTTTTTCTTCCTTCCTTCCTTCCTTCCTTTCTTTCTTCTTCTTTTTTTTTTTTTTAGTAAATCAGGGTTAAGTGACTTGCCCAGGGCCACATAGCTAGTGTTTAAGGCTGCATTTGAACTCTGACTCCAGGGCTGGTGCTTTCTCCACTTCACCACCTATGTGCCCCTTCAATTGCTAGGTGACACAATGCATCAAGGTGGATGCATCAAGGAGTTACCTTGGTTCAAATCCAGCCTCAGACACTTACTAGCTGTGTGACCCTGGTCAAGTCATTTAATCCCTGACTCAGTGTTCTCATCTGTAAAATGGGGCTAATAATAGCACCCACCTGTGAGGATAAAATGAGATATTTGTTAAATGCTTTGAAAATAAGTGCCATATAAATTCTAGCTATCATCATCATCATCATCATCATCATCATCATCATCATCAATCCTTATTCTACTTATCTCCCTCTACTTTCACCCAGTCCCAGTTGTGATCAACAGGATGGATACAGATGGATACAGATGGTTAAAGAAAAAATGTCTGGCCATAGGAGAGAACAAAGGTATCTGGGTTTTCCTGGGAACAGAATCTATGATCCTATTGGCTTTATAAGTAGAGTAAAATAATTATAGTGTTCTACTAGACTGAACCAACAAGATTTTCTGTGCCAAATTATCTAAGACAATCCACTTAAAAGTTAATAGATGGGATTTACCAGGCACATATTTCTAAGAGATGTGGAATTATTTGAGACTAAAGTGCTCCAACATCCCTTAGGTATGTATTATGTGTCCCTAGAGGGTACAGAGCCCACAGATGATTGACCCACAATTACTAAGTTGTAGGCACAGTAAAATCAAGAGTATGTTATGTCAATAAGTGGAAATAAAGACTAATTGAGAAGTCTTCCTGTTTTAGCTAGATAGGAGCTACTTAAGTTTTTTGGTTTTTTGGAGGGCAGTTGGGGTTAAGTGACTTGCCCAAGATCACACAGCTAGTTTTTTTGTGTGTGTAAGTGTCTAAGGCCGTATTTGAGCTCAGGTCCTCCTGACTCCAGGGCCGGGGCTCTATTCACTGAGCCACTTAGCCGCCCCAGGAGCTACTTCTTCAATGTCTGTCATAGCTAGAAATGATCTTTGTTCCTCTTGTTGGGAGCAAAAAACAGTGTTTTAGTTGGGGTAGTTTGCTATTTGTTCATTTCTTTCTTAGACTCCTTAAACACTTCCTAGAAGAATATGTGATTTGCCTCATTCTGTATCTTTTTAACTTACAGTTCTTCAAAACCTCATTCTCTCCAGCTCTCTAGTCAAGTAGGACCTGTGGAAAGACTGGTTTCATTTGAATCTACCTGAGGCCTTCTGGGGACATTGTGTTACTGGCTTGGGGTGATGTTAGGTGCTACTTGGAGTTGACTAGGAGGAAACTAAAGAGAAACTTAGCCAAAGACTCAAAACCTGGAATTTGAATGATGATTCCAGGTAGAATCTGCTTATAAGAAGAATCCAAGTAAGTAATCATGATAATGATAGCATTTTAAGGTTTGCAGGTCTTCCTCAACACCAGAACCTTCCTTCTGAGCTTGCCTTCAATTTACCCTGTACATATCTCATATGCACCGGGCTGTTTGCCTGTTGTCTCCCTTGTTAGAATGTGAGTTCCCAAGGGCTGGGACTATTTTGGCTGGGGGTGGAGAACCTTCAGCCTTATGGCCACATGTGGCCTTCTAAATCCTTAAGTGTGGCCTTCTGACTGAATCCACATTTTACAGAACAAATCCCAAATTGGATTTAGTCAAAAGGCCATACTTAAGGATTTAGAAGGCTTGTGGCATTAAGGCCATCCCTGGTTTTGTCCTTTTTTGTTGTTGACTTGACTTGACTTGACTTGCTAAGGTTTTACCTAAAACATCTCATTTGACCCTCACACCAACCCCATGAGGTAGGTGTTACTATTACCCCCTTTTTATAGATGAGAAAAATGAACCTGAGAGAAATTAAGTCACTTCTGAGGCTGGATTTGAACTCACTGACTTCAAGTCCAACACTCTATTTGACTAGATGAATGTATTTTCTTCTCACATCTCAGTAATAGAATTATACTGTAACCTGGACTTTTTTGAGCACATCCAGTTTTCCTAATGTGGAACCCACCACATTCCTTACCACATGAGTGGGGATAGCCTCCTTTGACTGGCTGCCTGAATCTTTAAACCTGATGAGGCTCAGGTGTTCACTCTTTTCCATCATCTTTTTGGCTGTATTCTTTTCAGCAAATCTCTATTGCACCCCAGTGTGGACACCATGAACTAAACCAGTTAGAAGGGGAGAAACATCTTTTCCCTGCTCCCTCTCTTTTACCCTGACTCCAAGGAATGGGTCTGGAGCTGTTTGTTTCTGGTCTGTATTTTTTGTCCTCATTCTCAGGTGCCCAAAGTGATCATTGGAGCCATGGCAACTTTGGGTTCAGGATTGTAGGTAGAATAGTGGAACATGGAGTCAACCAACCAATCAATCAATCCACAAGCACTTATTAAGTGCTATTTGTGTGGTAGGCACTAGAGTCACAAATATAAAGAATCAAACAGTCCCTACTGTCAAGGAGCCCATGGGAGGAACAACTTTCTCCGCAAGACTCTGATCATTGATTCTGTAACCATTAATTAATTAATCTATAACCATTAATTAGTCTTCAGTTTAGCTGTGTTTGCCTAGGTGACTTTGAAGAATTTTCTAAGTTCCTTAATAGCAGAGAATAGATTGTAGTTTTCATTGCATCTCCTCTGGCACTTCATGAGTATTTGTGAATAAAGGAATGAATGTTATCTCACAAGGTGCTCTTTGAAAATCCACTATAGTGACCAGATCACCCTTCCTGGAGTCAGAAAAGCTATCTTAGATGCCTTCTGCTTATGTGATCTATGTTAATATCTTAATCTCTCTGAGCCTGTTTCCTCAACTATAAAATGAGAACAATAATACTTGCCTTCCCTATTTCAGACTTCTTATAAGGAAACTGATTGATGAACTTTAAACCATTATAATATACCAATTATAATAATATACCATTATAATAAACCAATATAATATATTCAGTACTTAGCATAGTGCCTGGTACATAATTTTGTTTTTGTTCATTCATTTTTAGTTGTGTCTCCCTCTTTGTGACCTTATTTGGAGTTTTCTTGGCAAAGATCCTGAAGTGGCTTGCCATTTGCTTTCCAACTTATTTAACAGATGAGGAAACTGAGACAACAAGGTTAAATGGATTGCCCAGGATCATACAGTTAATAAGTGTCTGAGGTCAAATTTCAACTTAGGATGAGTCTTCTTGACTCCAAGTCCAATGCTTTGTGCACTATGGTGCCACTTAGCTGCCCTTCAGTATATAGTTGGTACTTAACTATTGGCTGACAGGTGTAGCACATCAATTGAACACTAGGAAATAATCCAATGGTTGGATTAATGTAAGAAGTAAACATAGGTAATTCTATTTAAGGATAGGGAAGATTGTCCATAGGATCAAAAGTGAGACAGTTTTCAATTGCTTTCTGTCATTTAGTAGGGAACGATTTAAATGCTTATTCCCTTCTCCTCCTTCCCTAACTTGTATTGGATTGATTCATAGACGTGATTTAAGAAGCTGTAATATCACTGCCTAAAGAGTTTAAAAGGGAGAGAGACAGACAGAGAAATGGTGTCCAGGGTCAACAAAGAGCTGTGCCTGTACCCCTGCCATTGCCAGTGGTAGAGCTGTAACAACCAATTGGTACCTCAGATTTCTGGGCATCTGGAAAGTGCTTCCTTTTCAGACTTGGGTTGCAGAGATAGGTGCATGAATGGAAATCCAGAGTAGAGATCTAAAACTCTGGAGAACTCCCAGAACACTGGAAGTGGTGATCCTGATCTCACAGCATTACCTGAATGAAGCACTAATGCCCTTAAAAGTAAAAGTAATAGTAATGTCCAACTCAGTATTTACCCATTGCCTGAGAAACTACAATTATCCCTGCATTAGCAGCCTACCAGCTTCCCTAACAAGTATTGTGAGAGCTAGTTAATACTGCCCTCCATCACCTCACACCTGTGGCAGGTGGGTGGTTATATATTAAACAGGTGAAGAGCCTGATTTCCCTAGAGCTGGGAGATGGGAGCTGAAGGAAGAAACAGATTTGAATCTGAATGGAGTTTTTGTGATTCACAGGTAGGAACTGTTGAACAGTGAGAAGGTGGTGCTCTGAGATAAACAGTCTATTACTTTTGAGTTACCTATTTAACCTAATTAGATTGTTGTTTAACCATGACTTTGGAGGAAGAAATGATGGAATAGTCTACAAGGATTTATTAAGCACCTACTATTTGCCCTCAAGCATTGTGCTAATTGCTCAGAATAGGAAAATATGGTGAAAGACTCTCTCACGGGGCTCACAGTCTAATGGGGGAGACACTATGAAAGCAACTGTACAGGAAAGATTCATGATAAATTGGAAATAATCAGCATAGAGAAGATACTAGCATTAGGGGCATTGGGAAAGGCTTCTTGTAGAAGGTGAAATTTTAGCTTCAGGCTTGAAAGAAGTCAGAGAAAGCAGGAGGGAGGAGGGAGAGAACTTAGGCCTAGGGGACAGCCTGTGAAAATACCTGGTTTTAGGAGACAAGAGTATCTTGTGGGAGAAACAGCAAGGAGGCTAGTGTCCCTGGAATGCAGATTGTGCAGAGGGAGGTAAGGTAGAAAAAACTGGAAGGGCGGGAGAGGGCCAGGTTGCAAAAAGGCTGTGGATGCTCAGTTTCCCTATCAGTAAAAAGTGAAAGTTGGACTAAATGGTCTGATCTCTAAGGTGTTTTCTAGCTCTAAAATGTTGGGCTTAATTCCAAGGTTTCTAACCTAGGGGCTACAGACTTCCAATGGACCTGTAGACAGATTTCAGGGGATCTGTGAACTTGGAAAGGAAGAAAATGGATGTTTATTTCATTAAAATTGGTTTCCTTTGTAATCTTAAGTTTTAAATTTTGTGAATTTTAAAGTCTTCTTCTGAGGAATCCATAGGCTTCATCAAACTGTCAGAGGAGTCTATGATGCAAAAAGGGATAAAGAACCTCTGATCTATGGGACTGGCTGATGTTTTGACTCTGGGACAAAACCCCCAAAAGATAGTAGAAATGCCAATAGTGGGAGGAGGTGAACTCAATGTTAGTTAATCAGTCCTCTTTTCTCTATCTTTGTAAATCTGGAATCCGGTTTTCTGTCTTTGCATAAGAAGCTATAAAGGGATTTGTTCTGGTCCAACACAGAAAAGTAACATTTGTACTTCTGTGTCTGTCTCCAGCCCAAAAGTAATCCTCACAAAACCAGTTATCCAGTTTAGATTGTAATAACTTTGAGGATTGGAACCATCTTTTGTCTCTTTTTGTATCCCTTGTGCTTAGGATAATGACTGATTGATAGTAGGTACTTAATAAATGTTTATTGATTGGTAGATATACAAATGCATACATATATATGTATACATATACATACATACATACGTACATACATATACACACACATTTCTCAAGATATCCAATGAGAATTAAAATTTATATAGCATATTAAGTTTGGCAAAATGCTTTCCTCACAACAGCTTTGTGAAATTGATAGTAGAAATAATATCCCCATTTTACAAATGAGGAAACTGAAACTTTGATAATGTAAGTGACTTATCCAAGATCATACAGCTGATAAATGTCTGAAGTAGCATTCAAACCCAGGTGTCCTGACTCAAAGTCTAGCACTTTAATCTAACTTCTCTATCCCTAAATTCCTGAAAGAAAAACAGGACAAAAGTCCATCAAAATGGCAGATAGACTTCAATGAGATAATCTTCAAATCTCCACTTCACTTCATGACAATTACACTTCTGTCCTGAGACCAAATCTATGAATTTGTTTAAAATGACATATCTCTGGAGTCTACACTGTGTTATCTATTCTGAAAAGATGGCTGCATAGCTAAGAATCTAACTCAGGTCCAAAGCTAAGGGTGAAGATAATCTGAAATTTATTTTAGTATTCTGATATTTAAAAAGCACTGATTATCCTCTTCCATAGGTTGAAACAACAACCACCCCCCCCAAAACCAACCCCCCAAAAAACAAAACAAACACACACAAAAACAAGCAAACCTGAACCTGGAAACCATTTACTTAGAATAATTAACCAAAATGGGAAACGAGGATGTGGTGACTGCAAGTTGTTTTGTGAGTGCCTTTCTTGCTCCTTGACCCATAGTTTTTTGGAAGGTCCCTACCCCAAACACCTAGATAGCAGGTAGATAGAGGGTGGGGAACCTGCAATCCTGAACTTGCAACATGTGACCTTCTAGGTCCTTGGGTGCAGCCTTTTGACCAAGTCCAAGTTTTACAGAACAAATCCTTTTATTAAAGGAAATTGTTATTTGAAGTTTGGATTCAGTAAAAGAGCTTCACTTGAGGACTTAGAGGGCCACAGGTGGTGTAAGGCCACATGTTCCCCACCCCTGGGATAGAGTAACAAGCCTGGAATCAGAAGGACCAGAGTTCAAATTTGGCCATAGACACTTACTAGCTGTGTGACTCTGGGCAAGTCCCTTAACCCTGTTTGCTTCAGTTTCCTCATTTGTAAAATGACCTGGAGAAGGAAATGAATGACAAACCACTCTACTATCTTTGCCAAGAAAACCCCAAAATGTGTCACAAAGTGTTGGACGGGACTAAAACAACTCAAGAACAATAACAACAACAACAAACTTATGCCAAGCACCAGAATTTCCAGCCTTGGGTGGATGTTTAAAAAATAAATAAATAAAAAGGTAACTGTAGTAGTATATTTTATTTCTCTTCACTGAAGTACAGAGCATCACATTATAGAACCTCAAGCTAAAAGGGTACTTGGGGATTATCTGTGCCTTCCTTTTGCAGATGAGGGATTTGTGCCTGGACAGTTGCCCAAGGCCACATAGCCAGGGAGTGGCAAAGCAGAGACTGTCCTTCACAGATTTCTAGCACTCTTTCCACCAGACTGCTTTGTCTCCTGTTTTAGCCTATAAGGACACTTTATAACTCTGGAACTCAAAACGCCCCTCTGTGATCTCCAGATCATCTGAAGAACAACACCTACCAAGACAGGAAGGAGATATTTTTCTGACAAGGGTGTAGCTATTGGTATTTCAATATTCTTTTTCTTTTTTTTTTTTAACCACAGTCAGAGTACGAGCAATTCCAGCTCATAGGTCAGAGGCTAGCCAGCTCCTAGATCAGAAGTTGGCAAACTGTGGTATCCATGACAAGGGTGGCTCCGAACATGATGTCTCATGCATGTTGTTGTTCAGCTGTTTCATTCCTATCTGGCTCTCTGTAACCTCATCTGGGATTTTCTTGGCAGAGATAATGGAGTGGTTCATCATTTTCTTCTCCAGTTTATTTTGTAGATGAGGAAATGAAGGCAAACAGGATTAAGTGATTTACCCAGGGTCACACAGCTAGTAAGTGTATGAGGCCAGATTTCAACTCAGGAAGGTGAGCCTTCTGGCTCCAGGCCTGGCACTCTATCTACCAGCTAGCCACACCTGCATGTCATGACCTCTTGTGAAATGTGTTGGTCTGAATTCTTACCACTAAGCATCAATCTAGTGTATTGTTTCAATCTAATCTGACAAATACTTATTGATTACTGTGTGCAAGGCTCTATGCTAGATGTTAAAGAATGAAGCAAAGGGAACAAAATGAGGAATTGTCCCTGCCCTCGTCTAGCTTATCCGGGAGTAGGGGGAGGAAGATAATCGTAATACAGAACATGCTACCTGAGTTCAGGGGGCATGTGAGAGGCAGATGGCATGTTGCACTGGTACAGTGGACAAGCCACAATCTCTCAATGCCCCATGTATGTTATATAGCGGGAGCTAATGACATATTAATCCCCAGTGAGCTATTAACTAATAACACTTTTGAAATTTCTTATCTACTGACTCTTGTTATTGCCTACAAACAGGTGCATGTTTACCCATCCTTGAAAACCTCTTGATGCTGCTGTCTCTTCAAGCCTTGATCCTCTATCTCTTCTCCCCTCATAGCCAAGCTCCAAGAGAAAATGACTGTACTTGCAGCCTCTAATTTCTCCCACTCAACCTCTTGCAATCTGGATTCTGACCCAAGATTCAAATGCAACTTCTTCATCCAAGGGTCACCAAGGATCTCTGCATTCCAACAGCCCCTTTTCTATCTCAGTCCTCCTTCCAATCATATCCTTCTCCTTCTTTGGGTTCTATAACTGCTTTTTCTTTGTTCTCTTTATCCTAGTTTGGCCACGGTTGGTCTCTTGTTGGCAGCTTCAACTTCTGTGTCTTTCGACAAGCCATGTCTAGAATATACTCCCTCTTCATCACCACCTCTTAGAATCCTTAGCTTCCTTCAAGATTTATCTCATCATAACTATCTATACAAAGTATTTGCTAGTATTCTCACCCACATAAAATTATCTTATTCTAATGATTGGTCTATGCAGAGGTGGGGTCCCTTTGACTGAGGATCACACTGGAAGACCTAGAGGCCACTTTGGCCTCAAAGCCACAGGTTCCCAACCCCTGGTTTAGGCTCTATGTCGCCAGAGCTTAATCTAATGGTTTGCCCATAGTAGAGCTTAATACATTTTTAAAAACTGAATTGAATTAATAATTAACTGATAACATTTAAAGTCTGACTTTTCCTAAGGGTGTTTGCTTTTTTAAAGGGAACTTTTAAAGGCTGGAAAAACTAAGATCCAAAAGAATGAAGCTATAATGATAGAATGGCACAGACTGGGTAGATATTTACTAGCAAAGGGTCATCCTTTTTTATCTAGTGAGCTAAGTTTGGCTTTAGATACTCATTGTATGCAAGGTTGTAGAAATTGTTCAATTCTTTTGATCTTCAGCACCTAGCATAGGACCTGACATACAGTGGGTGCTTAATAAATGCTTCCCAATTGATTAATAGAAATTCCCTAGGCCAAATGAGAGAGAGGTGGGTTCTGGCTTTGACAAGGGTAAAAATGATCATCTTTCTGAAAAATAATGAGGGAGGTTAGTGGACTGCAAGGCAGGCTTATGTGGAAGGGGGAAGCTAGTACAAATTGGGGTCTGGGAGTCTAGGAGGGAGCAGGGATCCCAGGGCAGAATATATTGCACAGATTTTTGTCTTTCTTAGCAGTATGATTACAGCATTTGTTGTTAATATCTATTGTAAAATTGGTGAATCTCATAGTAAAATGGTACATAAAATTGTTAGTTATCTAAGTTAATCTAAGATTCTACTCAACCAAGAACCAATCTAAGATTCTACTCAACTCATTACATAGTAAGACCAGAATATAATGATACTGTAATGTAATTCTTAACAAAATGTACATAATATGTTTCACATTCAATGTATGTACCATCCTGAATGACAACTTGTGAACATGCCATGAGTTGGGAATTTCTATTATTTCCAACTATGTAGAAATATTCAGTTCTGGGCTTCAACAGTATGAATACAATCTCTTCCTATGTGCAGTTGCAGCTTTCCTGAATCAATTATTCTAAAAAATGTAGCTTTTGCAATTCATTCCTCAATTGATAAATGGTCAAAGGATATGAACAGGCAGTTTTCAGAGGAAGAAATTAAAGATATAATTTGTATTTCATGTATAAGCGCATGAAAAAAATGCTCTAAATCACTATTGATTAGAGAAATGCAAATCAAAACAGCTCTGAGCTACCACTTCTCATCAGTCAGATTGGCTAAGGTGATAAAACAGGAAAATGATAAATGCTGGAGAGGATGTGGAAAAATTGGAACACTAATGCATTGTTGGTGGAGTTGTGAACTGATTCAACCATTCTGGAAAGCAATCTGGAATTATGCCCAAAGGGCTATAAATAAGTGTATACCCTTTGACCCAGCAATACCACTTCTAGGGTTATATCCCAAAGAGATCATAGAAGTGGGAAGAGGACCCATCTGTACTAAAATATTTTTTGGCAGCTCTTTTTGTGGTGGCAAAGAATTGGAAATCAAGGCGATGCCCATCAGTTGGAGAATGGCTGAACAAGTTGTGGTATATGAATGTAACGGAATACTATTGTGCTATAAGAAATGAATAACAGACAGATTTCATAATAACCTGGAGGGACTTATATAAACTGATGTTGAGTGAGAAGAGCAGAACCAGGAGAAATTTGTACACGGTTACAGATACAACGTATGTGTGATGACTACCTTTGATATGGGCTCCTCTCAGCAATGTAAGGTTATAAAACAACTCCAGAAGACTCATGATTGAAAGAGATATCCACATCCAGAGAAAGAGCTTTGGAGTCTGAATGCAGATTGAAACAAACTACTTGCTCTGTTTCTTTTTCTTGTTTTGTTTTGTTTCCTCTTTCCTATTTTTCATCCCATTGGTTATAATCCTTCTTTATAACCTGACTAATGTTTAATGTGAAGATATTTGTAGATCCTATATTTGATTGCATGCCGCCATGGGGGAGGAGAGGAAGGGGGAGAAAATTTGAAAGTCAAGGGATTGTGGAACTGAATATTGTAAACTAAAAGTAAATAAATAATTTTTTAAATGTAGCTTTTGAATGAAAAAAAGTTACAATTTGGGAATTTGGGGTACAGTCTCCAGGAATAAGGAGGCAATATCCCAACCTTACTCTGCCTTTATTAAATCTCATCTGGAGTATTGTGTTCAGTTCTAGGCATCATAGTTTTTTGTTTGTTTTGGGTTTTTTCTGTGTTTTTTCTTGTTGTTGTTGGTTTTTTTTTTGGGTGGGGAGGCATTTTGGTTTAAGTGACTTGCCCACCTTTAGTAACCTATATTTGAATTCAGTTCCTCCTGACTCCAGGGCCAGTGCTCTATCTACTGTGCCACCTAGCTGCCCCTGAGCATTATAGTTTAAAAAGAACATTGGGTGTTCAAAGACAGCAACCAGAGTAGTACAGAACTTTTGGTTCATGACTTATGAGGATCAGTTGGAGGAATTCAGCATATTTAGGTTGGACTCAATAGAAGACTTGGGGAAAAGGGAGGACAGGTGGGCATGATGACTAACTTCAAGTATTTGAAGAGCTATAATGTGAAGGAGGGAGTTAAGTTCTGTTCTCTCTGGTTCCATAGGTCAGAACCAGGATCATTGGGTGAAAGTTACAAAGAGGAAAATTTAGACAATGCCAGGAAAACTTTGTAACTGTTAAAGTTAAAGTTACTTTGTAACTTAAAGTAGAATGGGTGACTTGAGCAGGTGGTGGATTCCACCTCCTTGGAAGTCTACCCAAAGAGACTGGATCACTACTTTTTAGGTATCTTATTCCTTTAGGTTGGAGAGGGTTCCTGAGGCCTCTTTGAACTCTTTTTTTTTTTTTGGAAGAGGGAAGGCAAGGCAATTGGGGTTCTGAGGCCTCTTTTAATTCTCAACCACTGTGATGAGCAAAGGATGGAGAAGTAAGCAGACCTGAGGATCTCAGCCATACCACTCTTATCCCCTTCATTTTCCTTCACTGTCCCTGTCCAGGCTCTGGGAGACATTCCTCTGGGTTTTCCCAGCCCTGATTCTGCCATCATAGGTCCCAATAGGCTTAACTAAGCTTCACTACAGCAGCCTCTCAGGTTAAAGAGTGGTCATCACTCCTCACTCTGGCTCACCAATGAATGAATATAAATGAAGACTTGCTACCTTTAAAAGATTGTTCTAAACTATCTCTGCCTCTAGACAGTTTGAACTTCTGACTTTGTTGTTAAACAAGAGGTTCGTGGCAAAAAGAAATCTCAAAAATAAAAGATAGAGAGCTAGCAGGATGATGGGAGAGAGAGGAGGCTCAGGCAAAGAGATAGAGAGGTTTGTGAGTAAATATTGATCTTGCACTGGTTTGTAGGAAGGCTGAAGGATGCTGTGGCTCTCAGAATTATTATAGCTTCTTAATATCTTTGGCACTATGATGGAATTGGCTCACTGGTTTGGGGATTGGGTTTTCTGGTGTTTAAATAAATATTTTAGTTCTGTCCTCTCTATGGAAAGATATTTTGCAATCAAGCATCATGCAATATTTATAATCATGGTCTTTATAGTGATTATGGGCACTATGAATATTGCTCTGGAGCTACAGTATCTGAGGTCAGATTTGAACTTGGGATTTCCTGACTCCAGACTGAGTGCTCTATCCACTGTGATACCTAGCTGCCCTTCTTAACAGTTACTGACCAGCTACTAACATGAGAGTCATTTTAGAATCAGCCATCAATGTGATATCAGGTCCTATTGATAAGGTTAAAATCAATACCAAATGAGAAGATAAACATAAAAAGACACTGTGCCATTGCAACAGCTCCCACCAGACCTATCTAAATGTCTCTACAATCAAAGGACAAAAGAGGTCTTGTTGGGGATAGACGTTAGAAACACAAGAAACTTGTTAAACCTTGCCCTTCTGGAACATAGAACTAAAAATATAAGAGACCTTGGCCTATCAATTAGGAAATGGAAAAAAACACATATAATATAAAATATCATGGGATATTACTGCAATGTAAGAAATGATGAATATGAAGCTTACAGAGAAACCTGAGAAGATTTATATGAACTAATGAAGAGAGAAATAAACAGAACCAGGAAAGCAGCATATATGATCACTACAGCAATGTAAATGGAAAGAACAACAAAGTGGAAAAAAAACAAAAGGACAACAAGAATCCTGAGTAATAAAAATAACCAAGGGTTGAGAAAATGCACCCTCCTCCATTCTTTGCAAGAGGTGGGGGACTATGAGTATGGAATGTTGCATATGCTATCAGATATTTCCCAGGTAACAGGGTAGAATGGAAACATCATGGAATTTGGGCAAGAAATCCTATGTTCAGATCTTAACTGTGTTTATTAGCTATGTGACCTCAGGCATGGAATTTGACTTCTCTGGGCCTCCCTTTCTCAATTAATAAAAAGATGAAGTTTGACTATAAAAAATAAAATAAAATAAAAGATAAAAGAAGAAAATTAGAAAACAAAACTATAGTTGGCCTAACATAATCCATCCATTTTGTTTCACAGGTCTGACTTCTTGTCAAATTTCTCTTGAAAGGCTAGGAATATGTGGTTAGAGAAGGGTCATTACTTGTTTTTAAACAAAACAAAGCCCTCAAATCTTTTCATTAGTCCCAGGAACAGAACACTCCATAAAAGAGACTCCTTTTTATCCTCTGAGATGACAACTTTATTTATTGAGAGTGGCTGGTACTGGCTGGAAAAAAATGGCAGCCTTCTTTAGGGGTCAAAATGATAGGACCTAAGGATTGGAAACATAAATAGATCATAGAACTCCATGATAGAGAATATATGTTTTATATTGGGAGAGGCCTTAACCGAGTTCAGAGAGACATCAGAAAGATATAAGACATAAAATGTAAGAAAGATATGAGAAGGGGAAATTAAAGTCACAGTAAAATATGAAGAATGTAATTTTAAAAAAATTTTAAACAATTCTTTATATTTTATCCTGCAGTCTAGCAGTTGACTATATTTCTGACTAGGTATTATGTTCTCCATCTCTGAGCTAAAATCAGTCAGATATATGACTATCCAGTGAACTTCACCAACCAGGATCTCTTCTTGATAGATTCCTTCCTATGACCTTTACTTTGGAATCCAAATCAACATCCTGTCATTGTAGCACAATTCCTGGGGGACTGGTATATTGTGACTCTTGTGTACTTATTGTCTGTTGTGTATACAATACAAAGTCATCAAAGACTTGGGAATTTAAGTTTTAATTTGATGGTATCAGCTTTCAATATAGATAATTTGTGCCCTGAATCATGGATCTTGTGGCCTGGATTATTCAAGTTACCCGTCTACACGAAGAAAATCAATCTCCAGTTTATGTTATATCAGAGTACTTCAAGCTTTGTGTCAAAAAGCAGCTTTCTTCCTAGATTGGTATTAAAATAATTCTCAAGGGCTTCAAAACAAATGTAGTAAATTGAATAGCCTAATAGTTCTTCCTTCCCCTCTCCTTTCCTCCCCTTTCCCCTTCCCTTCCCCTTCCACCTTCCCCCTAACTCTACCCTATTACAAAGGTAGTTAAATGAACAAAATTTTTAAAAGTTTTTTTAAACCACTTGGTCAAGCATAGATCTTAATTCCCTTTGAGAACCAGTTAAATAGCTCTGGAAGAGAGTGCATCTGTAAGGATCTCCCCTCTTGTACCTGTGCAAGAGAAATGTAATCTCTGCGTGTGTCCTTCAAGTAAGAGTAATGAAAAGAACATCTCTTGAAGTAGAAAGTACTTTAGCTACTTGGTTTATTCTTAGTTAAAGTGCCCTTCTTTTTAAAGGGCGCACACACACATTCATACACACTTAAAACCAACTTTGGGTTTCTTTTACCCTCTCCTTATTTCTCTGTTAAACATAACAACAATAACTAACATTATACAGCACCTACTATGTGCCAGGCACTGTGGAAGTGCTTTACAAGTATTATCTCATATTATCCTCACAATAAGCCGAAGAGGTAGGTGCTATTATTATCTCTATTCAACAGGTGAGGAAACTGAGGCAAAAACCAGTTTAGTGACTTGTTCAGGGTCACACAGGTAGAAAGTATCTGAGGTCAGAATTGAACTCTGGTCCTCCTGACTCTAGGCTGAGCACTCTATTTACTATGCTTCCTAGTAGAGGTGGCTAGGCAGCACAATGGGTAGAGTGCCCAGCTGAGAGACAAGAAGTCTTGAGTTCAGATTCAGCCTCAGGAAACTATCAGCTGTGTGTCCCTGAGCAAAACATTTAACCTTTGTTTGCCTGAGTTCTTTTATCTGTAAAATGGGTTTATAACAGCACCTACACTCCAGGGTTATTGTGAGGATCAAATGAGATAATATTTGTAAAGTGCCAAGCAGAGTGCCTGGAACATAGTAGGTGCTTACTAAATGTTTATTCCTTCTTATATGTGTTGCCTACTATGGCAGGTAGTAGGTAGGGGGCAATCTGGTGTTTAGATACGACATAATCTCTTACTTTATGGAATTTATAGCCTAGGTAGGGATTGAGGGACTAGCATAGATGCAAAATGCTATGTGAATTCTGAAGAGGAACAACCAGGAGAACTAAAAAAATCATTGTTGGAGGTGGCATTTGAAATTAGTAGGAATTCAATATTCAAAGATGGGGAAGAAGGGTGTTCTAGGCATAGGGAAGGAAGGATGTGAGAAAAGGCATTAAAGCATGAGAATATAGCTTGTGTTTGGGCCAAGCAGCAGAGGGGATTACTTTAGGTTAGCTGAAATTTGGAGATGAGGAATATGAGGTAGAGATGAAATAGCATAGTGCAGTGCACAAATAGTGCCAGCTAGTAGCCACCCTGAGCATCAGGAAGAGAAGTTTGGCCTTTACCTAGGAAGCAGTAGTAGATAGCCAATGAAGATTTCTGAGCTGAGTAGCATCTTGTTCCTATTATAATTCTTTTTCCTTGCCATGTTAAGGTATGCAAAGCACTTTTCCTCACTTCAATCCTATGAAGTACATAGCAAAGCATTATTATCCTCATTTTTCAGAAGAGGAAACTGAGTCTTAGAGAGGTTATTCACTTTGTCCATTGTCACATAGCTAATAGTTATCAGAGCTAACATTTAAACCACTGCTTTCAGGTCTAGTATATTTTGCATTGCTAAAATAGATCACCTTTGAGTTACCATCCAAAATTAAATTTCTGTGAATTTATGATTTTAATTCAGGAGGCAGCTGGTTTGTTAGTAGGACATAATGAATCTGGTTTTTAGATAAGTTTAGTTTGATGTGATGGTGGGTTATGCATATGGAAATGTGCAGCTGACAGCTAGAAACCAGGCAGAAATATAACTTATAGGTTACTCTGCTACATAGATAATAGAAAAGAAAGTAAAGAAGGAAGAAATGGGAAGTAGAAAGAAGTCTTTTCCCCCCACTGCATTACTGCATGATTCAAGGTACCCATAGTCAGAAGATTGATTTCTTATTATCCTTCCATGTCACTGTAAAGCCACACACAAGCAGCTTTCCAGAGGACTGCTGCTGTGAACAGCTTTCAAGGTTCTGATTACATAGTATAGTGAACTCTCTATTTATTCAGTAACAAATCAGAGCAAAACATTCACAGAAAACCAAGGTACAGCATTCACCCTATCACAACTCAGCAGCTTATCACTAAAGTGGCCACATAGTTTTCACCAAAGTGGTCACATAGTATTAAACAAAGTACAGTCATTTAGTAACTCAATCATTCAATCATCCTTAAGGAGGCTCCTTACGGGACACAAAGTACAAAAGTCAAAGTCCTCTACCCATGCAATTAAGTTATAATTTCTTCAATCACTACTCAGTACCCTCTTAAGGGGTAGTGGAAAGTACAAAAGGCCATCCACCCCTAGGTCACAAGTAAGTTATAATTTTGTCAGTCACTACTCAGTACCCATGGAGAAGTCTTTTCATCTTGACTTGAGGTAAGCTTTCAGCTTTCATGGTTCTTCTTCCATGGTCCCAATTCCTACCTGAATCTACCAAACTGTCACCTGGGTTCAAAAGCAGACAGCTCCTAGTTCCTTGTCTAGCTCTCTGTGTAGTTCCTGTTTCATATTGAAGCTCATAGTGTCCAGTCCACCTCAAGTCCTTCACAGTTTCTGTTCCTGGGAAGACAAAGCTCAACAAAGCCACAGACAGACAAAGTACTGACACCACAGTCACACTTCCTCTGGCAACAGCATCTGGCCCTCAGAGGTCTTCAGCAGCAGTGTGGCTGGCTCTCAGAAAAAGCTCTGCTACCACAAGTTCTGTTCTCAAAATCAAAATTATTTTCTCCAGCTTCATTCTCAAAATCAAAATCACTTTTTCCAGCCTCCATGTGGCTTGCTCCAAGAAATTCTGTCTCAGTTTTCAATTCTCATTTCTCTTCTCAGTTCTTCTCAATTCTCAGTTCAGTTTTCAGTCCAGCAGTAGCAGCCCAGCCTCCAGATGCTCACTGAAAGAAATTCTCTCTCTCTCTCTCTCTCTCTCTCTCTCTCTCTCTCTCTCTCTCTCTCTCTCTCTCTCTTTCTCTCTCTCTTTCTCTCTCTCTCTCTCTTTCTCTCTCTCTTTCTCCCTCCCTCT
>WOXC01003739.1:0-155533 GCA_011680675.1 Gymnobelideus leadbeateri
GTAGAAGCTGCCAGGTCCTGTGCTATTCTGATTGTGTTTCCACAATATTGAAATTGTTTCTTCCTGGCTGCTTGTAGTATTTTCTCCTTGATCTGGGGATTCTGGAACCTGGCTATAATACTCCTGGGAGTTTTCTTTTTGGGATCTTTTTCAGGAGGTGATCTGTGGATTCTTTCAACCTCTATTTTGCCCTCTGGATCTAAAACATCAGGGCAATTTTCCTTGAGAATTTCTTGAAGGGTGATTTCCAGGTTCTTTCTTTGATCATGGCTTTCAGGTAGTCCAATAATTTTTAAATTGTCTCTCCTGGATCTATTTTCCAGTTCAGTGGTTTTTCCCATGAGATATTTCACATTGCCTTCTAATCTTTCATTTGTTTGGATCTGCTTAACAGCATCTTGATTTCTCATAAAGTCATTAGCTCCATTTTATCAATCTAACTCTGAAGGAATGAATCTCCTCAGTGAACTTCTGAGATTCTTTTTCCATCTGGCAAATTCGACTTTTAAGGCATTCTTCTCCTCATGCCCTTTTGGCCCTACTCTGCCATTTGTTAGTCTATTTTTTAAGGTGTTATTTTCCTCATCAGGCTGTTGACCCTCATTTCATACTTTTCCTGCATCCTTCTCATTTCTCTCCCAATTTTCCTCCACTCTCTTATTTGATTTTTTTTCCATTTCTTTCTTAAACAAATACTTTATAACTTCTGTTTACATCATTCATTTCCACCAGATTTTAAATTACAATCATTTTCCCCCCATATTCCCCTACCCAACCTCCCAGAATAGCAGTCCCACAAGATATCTCTTCCTCCAATCTGCTCTCTCCCATACCTTCTCCCATACCCCCATCGACCCATAGAGGAAGATGAATCTTTGTGTCCCACTGCCCTGCACATCTTATCTCCCATTTACAGGCAAAAGAGTATTAATAATAGTATTTATATATATATTTGAAACATTTAATGTTACGGCCTTGAATTTCAGATCCATTTCCTTCCTCCCTTGTCACCCATTCCTTCTTGGGATATAAGTAATTCAGTATATGTTGTACATGTCTAGCTATGCAAAACATTATCATAGTAGATATATTGTACAAGGCTGCTTATAATTCCCTCCCACTCATCCCACCCCCCACCTGGTCCATTCCCTACAGGATCCTGTCCCTCTTCTATAGTGGGTACTTCCAGCCTCCCCTCACCCCAAGGATGCCCTCCCAACCATCATCCCTCCTCTCATCTCCCTTCCCCCTATCCTGCTGCAGGTTGAGATATCCCATTTAGTATGTATGTCATTTTCTCCCTGAACCAAATTCAATGTGAATGTGGTTTTGCCTTTTTAGCCTTCCTTATTCTCCCCCTCCTTTGCACCCACTTCCCCTACATGAGATAGTTTACCCTACCATGTCTCTCCCCATCTCCTCTTGCCACTTTCCTCTCTCACCTCATAATTTCATCCCTTGAGTACTCTTCCTTCCCAACAAAATCAACCTATGCCCTCTATCCATATATAACTGTAACCATAAACACACACATTCACATATGTATTCATATGACCACACCCCCTTCTTCCATTATTTTCATAGTAAGAAAGATATCATCAGTCACTGTTATTGCTTTTCCATATAGGAATGTAAATAGTTCGACTTTGATAAGTTCCTTTTGATTTCTTTTCCCTGATTACCTTCTCAGGCATCTCTTCCTTCTTGTGTCTGGATGTCAAATTTTCTATTCAACTCTGGTTTTTTCCTCAAGAATGCTTGAAAGTCCTCTATTCCACTGAATGACCATATTTTCCCTGAAACAAAATACTCAGTTTTGCTGGGTAGGTGACCCTTGGGTTCATTCCCAGTTCTTTTGCCCTCTGGAATATCCTATTCCATGCCCTTAGATCCCTCAGTGTAGAAGCTGCCAGGTCCTGGGCTATTCTGATTGTGTTTCCACAATATTGAAATTGTTTCTTCCTGGCTGCTTGTAGTATTTCTCCTTGATCTGGGGATTCTGGAACCTGGCTATAATATTCCTGGGAGTTTTCTTTTTGGGATCTTTTTCAGGAGGTGATCGGTGGATTCTTTCAACCTCTATTTTGCCCTCTGGATCTAAAATGTCAGGGCAGTTTTCCTTGAGAATTTCTTGAAGGGTGATTTCTAGGTTCTTTCCTTGATCATGGCTTTCAGGTAGTCCAATAATTTTTAAATTGTCTCTCCTGGATCTATTTTCCAGGTCAGTGGTTTTCCCATGAGATATTTCACATTGCCTTCTAATCTTTCATTTGTTTGGATCTGTTTAACAGCATCTTCATTTCTCATAAAGTCATTAGCTTCCATTTGCTCCAGTCTAACTCTGAAGGAATGAATCTCCTCAGTGAACTTTTGAGATTCTTTTTCCATCTGGCAAATTCGACTTTTTAGGCATTCTTCTCCTCATTGCCCTTTTGGACCTCCTTTGCCATTTGAGTTAGTCTATTTTTTAAGGTGTTGTTTTCCTCAGTCAGGCTGTTGACCCTCATTTCATACTTTTCCTGCATGCTTCTCATTTCTCTTCCCAATTTTTCCTCCACTTCTCTTATTTGATTTTTAAAGTCCTTCTTAAGGTCCTCTATGGCCTGCAACCCGCTCATGTTTTCCCCTGGGGCTTTTGGAGCAGGACTTCTGACCTCACAGTCCTTTTCCGCTCTATGCCCCCAAAATAGGAGTCTAGGGTTGCATTTTTCTGTTTCCTTTGCCTTGGCATGTTGCCACTTAATTACTTGACTTTTGGGCTTGTTGCCACACTATGGCTATAAGGCCAGACAGAGGAATTTTCGTCCCGAACGTGTGGGGGCAACTTCCGTTTCTGGCAAGCTGTAAACCCACCCACGACTTCCACCCTAGATCACAATCCAGATCCAGGGAGGTTAAAGCAAGAGCGATTACCCCCCAAGACTGATGGCTGGATCTCCCCACGATTTGTAGGCTGGGAGCCAGAAATGCCTATGAAAACTACAAAATGGCATTTGTCCTCAGCGGCTTCTAGCCCCCAGGGGAGGGAGCTGACGCATTCCCCAAATACAGGTCCCAAAGTCCATAGGACACTAACCTCTTACTTTGTCCTAGGCAAGTCTATGTTGATAATTCTGGCGTCGCCAGGGTTCCTGGTGTTCTGGGGTTCCTCCAGCCGGCTGCTGGCCCTGCCGCCCTGGGGCTAAAACCTCGGCTCCCGTGGACCTGGGCTCGGCTCCTGCGCTCTGCGAGCTGCCAGGTCCCAGACCACTGCGCTGGTCCTTCCTGCAGGGTGCTGGGCTGTCCTCAGCGGGAGGTTAGCTTCTCTGTGTCGTTCTGTGGGTGCTGGGGCTCCAGAAGTTTTTCAGAGTCCTTTTTTACGTAGTTTGTGGAGAATCTGGGGGCAGAGAGGCTTGGACTCGCTGTTTCTACTCCGCCATCTTGGCTCCGCCCCCCTCTTATTTGATTTTTAAAGTCCTTCTTAAGGTCCTCTATGGCCTGCAACCTGCTCATGTTTTCCCCTGGGGCTTTTGGAGCAGGACTTCTGACCTCACAGTCCTTTTCCTGCTCTATGCCCCAAAAATAGGAGTCTAGGGTTGCATTTTTCTGTTTCCTTTGCCTTGGCATGTTGCCACTTAATTA
The DNA here is from genome assembly GCA_011680675.1 of Gymnobelideus leadbeateri. Lineage (NCBI taxonomy): Eukaryota > Metazoa > Chordata > Mammalia > Diprotodontia > Petauridae > Gymnobelideus > Gymnobelideus leadbeateri. The sequence continues at coordinate 3,622 of WOXC01003739.1, forward strand.
CTTGACTTTTGGGCTTATTGCCACACTATGGCTTTAAGGCCAGATAGAGGAATTTTCATCCCAAACATGTGGGGGACAGCTTCCGTTACTGGAAACTGGAAATCCATCCATGACCTCCACCCCAGATCACAATCCAGATCCAGGGAGGTTAAAGCAAGAGTGATTACCCCCCAAGACTGATCGCTGGATCTCCCTACAGTTAGCATGCATGCCAGGAGCTGGAGCTGCCTCTGAAAACTACAAAATGGCGTGTCTCCTCAGTGGCTTCTAGCCCCCAGGGGAGGAAGCCGACACATTCCCCAAATACTGGTCCCAAAGTCCATAGGGCACTAACCTCTCACTTTGTCCTAGGCATGTCTATGTTTATCATTCTGGAATAACCACAGCTGCTGGTGTTCTGGGGTCTCTCCAGTCGGCTGCTGGCCCTGCTACCCTGGGGCTAAAATTTCGGCTCAAGGGGACCTGGGCTCAGCTCACCACGCTCTGTGTGCTGCGGGCTGCTGGCTCCCAGAGTGCTGCGCTGGTCCTTCCTGCAGGACTGCTGGGCTGTCCTCAGTGGGAGGTTAGCTTCTCTGTGTCATTCTGTGGGTGCTGGGGCTCCAGAAGTTATTCAGAGTCCTCTTTTACATAGTTTGGATGCAATCTGGAGGCAGAGTGGCTTGGATGAGCTGTTTCTACTCCGCCATCTTGACTCCGCCCCCATTTGTCTTTTTTCTTAAAGCATTAAGAGGCTGATAAAGTGTTTTAACCTGTTAACTATTGACTGCTTCAATGAATCCTCCCAAATACTGATTTCTTATTTATTTCAGTGTTGTCATTACTTTTTTTTTTAAGAGAAACAAGTAATTTATTTTTTTTTCTGGTTTACATCATTCATTTCCACCAGATTATGAGTTACATTTCCCCCCATTTTTTCCCTACACACCACCCCAGAATAGCAGTCCCACTAGATATCCCCTCATTCAATCTGCTCTCTCCCATATCTTCTCCCATACCCCCTTCGACTTTGCCATTATGGCAAGGTAAATCTCTGAGCCCCACTGACTGGACATCTTATGAAACATTTAATTTTTCTTCTTCATTTCTCTTCCCAAATTTCCCCCCACTTCTCTTATCTGCTTCTTAAGGTCCTCTATGGCCTGTAGCCAGCTTGTATTTTCATTTGGGGCTTTTGGTGCAGGGGTTCTGACCTCACAGTCCTCCTCCATGCTTTGAGCCTCTTTGCCCCTAAAATAGGAGTCCAATGTTGAACTTTTCTGTTTATTTTGTTTTGTTTGCCTAGGCATATTGCCACTTAATTACTTGATTTTTGGGCTTGTTGCCACAGTAGGACTCTGCCAACAGACAGGGGAGCTTCTGCCCAAACCTGGGGTCTTCACAACTTCTGCCAGTTGGGTGGCCTCTGTAAAGCCTCCACCCACTCTGGCAAGTTGGATACCCACCCCAAACTTCCCCCAGACCACAATCCAGATCCAGGCAGTTTAAAGCAAAAGCGATTAACCCCCAGACTGATTGCTGGATCTTCCTACAGTTCGCAGACCAGGAGCTAGAGCCACTACTGATGCTGCAAAATGGCTTCTGTGCAGCTGTTTCTTCAGCAGCTTTTTGCCCCCAGGGGAGGAAGCCAAGTGTTCCCCAAATACTGGTCCCAAAGTACATAGGGCACTAACCTCTCACTTTGTCCTAGACATATCTGTGCTGATAATTCTGGAATCTCCACAATTGCTGGCGTTCTGTGGTTCCACCAGCAGGCTGAAGGCCTGGCCATCTTGGGGCTAAAACCGCGGACCTTGGCTCGGCTCTGCAGGCTGCGTTGTCGGTTCCAAGGAGGTTGTGCTGCCTGCTCTCAGATTGCTGTGCTGGCCACTCCCTGCAGGGCTGCTGGGCTGTCCTCAGCAGGAGGTTAGCTTCTCTGTGCCATTTTGTGGGTGCTGTGGCTCCAGAAGTTGTTCGGAGCTCCCTTTCACGTTGTTTGAAATTTGTGTGGGGCAGAGCACATTGGAAATTCTGTTTCTGCTCCGCCTCCCCATTGTCATTACTTTTAATGAAATTTTCTGTCATTTCTGATTCGTCCTTTGACTCTCCAATTCTAAAAGATTGTTTTTTGTCTTCACATCATTTTTAATAATTTTTCTAAGGTCCTCTGGGCAACGTTATTTTATGGCATGATGATCAGCAAAAATATACATAGTGTTTCAGAGTTTTGGGGTATTTTTTGAGAACTTTTTGTTTTATACAAGCCTTTGATCAAGAGGCAGGGTGACAAAACAGAGTGGATATAGTTTTGGAGTTAGTCATGATGACTGCAGTTCAAATCCCACCTTAGATACTAACTGTTTGATCATGGACTAGCCACTAGACAACCTCTGTCTCAGTTTTCTCATCTAAAAGTCAGGCACAGTATCTGTAACACCTACCTCATAGTGCTACTGTAAATGAAGTTCCTGGGTGGTGTTGCTGGGATTAACTGTGTTATATTTATCCAAAAGGAATTTTCCTTGGAGATGTTCTGTACTTTGGCACCTAAGTGCTCTGTTGCAGAGATGGATGGGGTTGAAGGAATAAGCTTTTGGGATGCTTAATGAATTGATGATCAGTTCCACCTCTTTCTGGGTTTCTGTAGCATCTAGTCATCTTGCAAGGGTAGGGGCTGTGGTTAATTCTGATTTAACCAATCCAATTTAGCTCTTCAACTTCCATTTCTTGACAAACCCCACCCCCATCCTGAATGTTCTTTGTTTCACTGAGCCCTAGTCAGTTGACCTGATAAATTGTAGCCTTTTCTTTACAGGAATGGATAGGTATAGGCTCTAATGCAATATTTTACTTTTTGCATAGAATTAATAACAGAAATAAATGATACCTAATGAAACACATACTGTGTACATACATACTGGATGATAACTCTAGACTCAGGTCATCAGTAATCAGAACATAGGTCATTTTGAAACCAGGATTCTAAGGAAGAAATAGTATGAAGTTGATGAGTTTCATTCCCCAAACCAGTATCCTTAGCCACATTCTTTCCTTCTTGTAGTGGATTATAGTCATATGATAAGTACCTTGTTGGATGCTTGACTTACATATCCAGTAGGGTAATTCATTCAGTGACTGCATGGATGACTAAAAAACTCTGTATCTGTCTTAGCTCATGCTCATGATGTATCATCTGGACTTGGAAACCATTGTAGACTAGATTTCTACATCTAGTTGTCTGTCATTTCATATTGTGACAGTGATCCTTGAATACTTTTTCACTTCTTCTATCTCATTGCTAGTGTACTGGTGGGGTTTGTGCAAGGGCAGGATAAATTTGGAGAGAAACTTTATAATAAAATTATCATCTTGCTTATCCTGCCCCTTTGCTCTCTTTAGTCTCTAACTTTTAGATACTGTCATTTAGTGAGGTGATACACATTTATTAATCACCTACTTAGTAACAGGCATTTTGCTAAGTTCTAGGGATACAAAGAGAAACAACATATATTCCCTGATCTTGAGGAGCTGACAATTCACATTTCTATTGGCCAAAAATGATGCCGCATTTTCTTTTTCTTCCCTGCTTAGCTTTCCTTAGCTTTTTGTTTTTAAGGGTGATGCAATCTTCAAAGAGTTGTGGTCTCTGAGTGGGTGTAAATATTTAACTCCCTGTTACATGAAAATTCAATGTGATAATATAAAGTGATTTCCCAACCACAGAGTCCAATATAAATGTCAGATATTACTAGTATTACTGATAAAGGTGTTAAGTAACACAGGACCAAGGAGATCTCCCTCCAAGTTGACAATTGACATTGAATGACTGTTTTTTTGGCCTAGGCATTTCACCATCTATGTATGCAATATAACTATACTATTGTTGAAGCAACATTTCTTCATTTCATCTACAAAGATAATATGAACGACTTTGTCAAATGCTTAAGCGTATCCTACGTGCCCTCCAACTCAGCATTTCCTTGATCAGTTGGTCTGGTAACTCTTTAAAGAAAAGAAATGAGATTAATCTGGCATGGTCAAGAATGTTTGTTGGCTCTGTTCCTTCCTTTTCTAAATCCTCACATAAAGGTGAGGGGTCTACCATACTCAAGGTAAAAACAAAAGACTCAAATATCTCAAGTTAAGCAATCACTCAATAAAACGTATAAATTATCTGTGAATAAGTCTTTCATTAATTTGGGAGGAGTTGAAGACAGAAAATATTTTGTGATTGAGTAAAGATAATCAGTCACACCTTGTAATCCAGAAAGCCAATTTGGAAAGGTGTAAATACAGAAGAAAATAAGTCAGACTTCTGGTCTTCCAGGCTTGGAAATCATAGATGAGACAGATCCTTGTGAACAGAGATCATTGAGAAGTAGGGAGTAAACGGGTGGCTAGATGGTGCAGTGTCCCTGGAGTCAGGAGGACCTGAGTTCAAATCCATCCTCAGACACTTAACACTTACTAACCATGTGACCATGAGCAAGTCAATAAATCCCAATTTCTCTGCCCTCCCCTCTCCAAAATAAAAAAAAAAAGTAGGGAGTAGACCCAGTATGGAAGTTATAGCCCCCTGTTACTCACTTAGCAGGTCATTGAAGAGACTGGACTAATGGGAAATATCATGTCAAAGAGAGAGTAGAGTCATATACCAGGGACAAACTTGACATGGCTTTTTTAGAGATTACAAACAGCTCTGTAATCACATATACCAATTCTTCCTTGACCTGATGGTTCTGAAATTTAACAACTGTTCCATGGAGTTTTTAATATGGGATCTCTTTCCTGAGGTAATTGGAGGAGTCTTTCAATGCTTATTTTGCCCTCTGGTTCCTGGACATCAGAGTAGTTTTCTTTGATTATTTTTTGAAACCTCTGCAAATTCTCTTTTTGATAATGACTTTCAGGTAGTCCAAAAATTCTAATATTGTCTCTCCTTTTGTTGTTTGTTTTCTCATTTTTCTGGTCTATTTCCTGACTTTTAACATTATGTTAAAGTTGACCTCTGCTTCTGGGGTTGGGAGGGCATTGTCCCAAGCTTCAGGATTTTGTGCTGCTTTTTAAGAGCTAACTCTGGGGGTTTGTAGGTTTTCAGTTCTTCCAAGGTGATATGATCTAAGGAGAGATGCTGTTTCTGATCTCCTGTCTTGTGCTCTGATCTCTGAATGCCTATGGAAATCTTTTCAATCCTGGAACTGTGACCAGGTCCCCTCTGGTGCTGCTTACTGTCCTGGGATTGTGACCTAGAATGTCATATAGTAAATGCAACAGAATCCTACGCCCAGTGCCAGCAAAGGGTCCCCTGTAATCATCTGCGCATTTGTCTGACTACCTTACCATCTGTGGGCTAAGAGCTCCAGAAGCTTCTACCATTAATGCTAATCCAGTCCAATGCCTGCTGCTGGCTCACCAGGATGAGGTTTGTGCTGCTGGACCATGCTCTACTCACCCCCATCATATAGACCTTTCCTGCCCACCTAAGTTGTCTCAAGCTGGAAAATTGTTCCACTCTGTTATTTTGCTGATTCTATCACTTTTGAATTTATTTTGAGATTTTATTTTAAAGTTTTTGGAGGAGAATTGGGGAGATCCCTTTTGGTTCCCTTCCTTTATTCTACCATCTTGGCTTCTCTTCTTCCTCCCTCCCCTCCCCTCAGACTTTTCTTATGGATCTAGAGTACCAGAGGTATTGTTTCTGGAGCAAAGGGTGTGACCATTTTGGTCACTTCCTTTTCCTAATTTCAAATTGCTTTCAGGAATGGTTGGACAAAGTTATATCTCCATAAATAATACATTAGTATGTCTGCTGTTCCACATTACTGTCAACATTGAGTATTTCCATCTTTGTCATCTTTACCAATTTTTATATGTGAAGGGAAATATCAGAGTTGTTTGGCTTTGCATTTCTCTTATTGGTAAATTGGAGCATTCTTTCATTTGGTTTTTAATAGAATGCTAGTGTTTGGAGAATGGTTTGTTTATGTCCTTTTTTCCCATATATTTGATCACACATCCATTGGGAAATGCCTTTTGGTTAAAAATATCTGATGGGTCTTAGTCTTGTGCTTCTGCTGTTATAATAATATCAGTAGAATGAGAAAAGGGTGCCAGAAAGTGCTAAGGATCACACTGCTGATACTCCAAGTATTAGATACTTCTCCAATGACAAATGAGTAGATCTTTTAGTCAAGGAACTGAATCATTTTAATGTTTGTTTGTTTTTTTTGAGGGCAATTGGGATTAAGTAACTTGCCCAAGGTCACACGGCTAGGTTTTTTGTTTGTGTGTGTTAAGTGTCTGAGGCCGGATCCGAACTCAGGTCTTTCTGACTCCAGGGCCAGCACTCTATTCACTGCACCACCTAGCCGCCCCTGAATCATTTTAATGTTGATATTCTGACCATAAGTGAAATGATAGAAGATGTAAACAAAGTTTTAACTGAAGGGAAAGATGGTATTTTTGTTTCTCCTTGTAAAAGGAAGTAATGGAGCTGAAAAAGAGAGTTTCATTGCGTATCCAAAGAAATTATGAAAGAAACATCATTTCACAGAATACTCAGTGATTTTGCATTTCATTGTTCATGGTGAGTAAGAGAAAACTACAATGAATATATTTGTGATTTGTGTGTCAATATTTATTATGGAGAATGAGGTAAAAAATCTACTACAGACTTGCCAAACTAATTTAAAGAAACAACATATATGTTGATAATGGGTGTGAATGTAAACACAGGGGAATATCTTCAACCCAGGATAGTGATCACCTGGGGGAACTCAACCGGTGAGTGAAAATTGAGGAAGTAACCTACAGAAGGTGACAAACTTATGAGAGGAATTAGTACTATACTATCATATTCATCACTAATTATTAATTTGCAATCCACCCTTTCCCTTTTATTTTTGTTTAAGGCCCAACTGCTGACAAAGTAGGTAACCTCTGAAGCACATGACTGAGTGATGGGATTGCTCCTAGTCCCCAAGGCACATTCTCCTCAACTAGATTGGGTGTGACTCCCTTCAATCTGAAGACCTAATTTCTGTTCAGAATATAAGCATAATCCATTCTGGATGAGCCATTACTGGGGAAGAACCTATGTCCTTCATCTACTCCATTAGAGTTTAGGTAACCCCAATTTATGAAGGACAAAACTAATGAGAAAGGTTTGGAATGGAAAAGGCTTCTCCTTCCCAGATGCCTTGAGACCATTGAGTTTCATGAACAACCCAGGTTCTTAGCAGGTGGAACTGAAAACTTTTAGCCCACATTGTAGCAGCAAGCACATCCCCAGGGTAGCTGCCAACACAGGTTCTTAGATCTTCTTTTATAAAGGAAAGCAACTCAAAATGGGTTAACAAGCTCACTTTAATCAAACAAACATATATCATTTACCTAGTTCAGGGGGAAAAGGTCAGCACCCCGAACTTCAGAGTATACAGAGAGACAGGCTTCCAAACTGTCCAACCATTATCAATACCAAAATCACAGTTACCAGAGAGGGAAGCATCAACATCTGGGTTTTCAAAGCTGGGGGGCTCTCAACAATAGCTTCCCAGAGTCTCATCTGGTCAAATCACACAACACTTCTCAAAGTGAGCCCCAAAGCAAAGCCTCAAATCAGGGATTATATAGTCTTCTCCTGGCTCAGAGAATGTAACCACCCTCTTGACCCACTGCCCAATCACACAGCATCAAGGTGTGGTTATTCCTGAAAACCAAGCCTCCTACCACAGGCTTCATGTGACCACATTCAGCCTATTAGGGGGCAGAGGATATCTTCAAATTAAAGAAGGTTCTCAGAGTCACTTAAGTCAATCAAAGTCTCTTAAGCCAATCAAAGGGCCTAGGGGCAGGGAAGATCTTCAAATCTGCATTTCCATTACACAGGTCCTCATTAAATGTTCATCAATCAGGATTGAGTTTCACTTGTCAGGGGAGTTCCCTTTCAGAAGTGATTTAATATATTTCAGGGTTTACCTTGGTACCTTTGTTTAGCAAGAGAAGCCATTGACCATAAATTTATTGATTACAGGCTAGCCTAATTAATAAATTAATTATAACTTACCAAGAAAAGGGGGCGGAGCCAAGATGGTGGAGTAGAAACAGCACTTCCACAGTGCTCCAGCCCACAGCACTTCAAAATCATTTAGAAGGGGACTCTGAACAACCTCTGGAGCGCCAGAACCCACAGAACAACACAGAGAAGCTAACATCCCATGGAGGACAGCCCAGCAGCCCTGCAGGAAGGACCAGCACAGCGGTCTGGGAGCCAGCAGTGCACAGCGCGCAGAGTGTGGTGAGCCGAGCCCAGGTCCGTGTGAGCCAAGGTTTTAGCCCCAGGGTGGCAGGGCCAGCAGCCGACTGGAGAGACCCCAGAACACCAGCAGCTGTGGCTATTCCAGAATTATAAATATAGACATGCCTAGGACAAAATGAGAGGTTAGTGCCCTATGGACTTTGGGACCAGTATTTGGGGAATGCGTCAGCTTCCTCCCCTGGGGGCTAGAAGTCGCTGAGGAGACACACCATTTTGTAGTTTTCAGAGGCAGGTCTGGCTCCCAGCCTACAAATCGTGGGGAGATCCAGCGATCAGTCTTGGGGGATAATCGCTCTTTCTATAACCTCCCTGGATCTGGATTGTGATCTGGGGTGAAAGTCGTGGGTGGGTTTACAGCTTGCCAGAAATGGAAGTTTCCCCCCACACGTTCAGGATGAAAATTCCTCTATCTGGCCTTAAAGCCATAGTGTGGCAACAAGCCCAAAAGTCAAGTAATTAAGTGGCAACATGCCAAGGCAAAGGAAACAGAAAAATGCAACCCTAGACTCCTATTTTGGGGGCATAGGGCAGGAAAAGAACTGTGAGGTCAGAAGTCCTGCTCCAAAAGTCCCAGGGGAAAACATGAGCGGGTTGGAGGCCATAGAGGACCTTAAGAAGGACTTTGAAAATCAAATAAGAGAAGTGGAGGAAAAATTGGAAAGAGAAATGGGAAGGATGCAGGAAAAGTATGAAATGAGGGTCAACAGCCTGACTGAGGAAAATAACACCTTAAAAAATAGACTAACAAATGGCAAAGGAGGCCCAAAAGGGCAATGAGGAGAAGAATGCCTTAAAAAGTCGAATTTGCCAGATGGAAAAAGAATCTCAAAAGTTCACTGAGGAGATTCATTCCTTCAGAGTTAGACTGAAGCAAATGGAAGCTAATGACTTTATGAGAAATCAAGATGCTGTTAAGCAGATCCAAACAAATGAAAGGGTAGAAGGCAATGTGAAATATCTCATGGGAAAAACCACTGACCTGGAAAATAGATCCAGGAGACAATTTAAAAATTATTGGACTACCTGAAAGCCATGATCAAGGAAAGAACCTAGAAATCACCCTTCAAGAAATTCTCAAGGAAAACTGCCCTGATGTTTTAGATCCAGAGGGCAAAATAGAGGTTGAAAGAATCCACATATCACCTCCTGAAAAAGATCCCAAAAAGAAAACTCCCAGGAATATTATAGCCAGGTTCCAGAATCCCCAGATCAAGGAGAAATACTACAAGCAGCCAGGAAGAAACAATTTCAATATTGTGGAAACACAATCAGAATAGCCCAGGACCTGGCAGCTTCTACACTGAGGGATCGAAGGGCATGGAATATGATACTCCAGAGGGCAAAAGAACTGGGAATGAACCCAAGGGTCACCTTCCCATTTGGTGGAATAGAGGACTTTCAAGCATTCTTGACGAAAAAACCAGAATTGAATAGAAAATTTGACATCCAGACACAAGAAGGAAGAGATGCATGAGAAAGTAACCAGGGAAAAGAAATCAAAAGGCACTTATCAAAGTTTAACCATTTACATTCCTATATGGAAAAGTAATAACTGTGACTGATGATATCTTTCTCACTATGAAAATAATGGAAGAAGAGTGTGTGGTCATATGAACACATATGTGAATGTGTGTATATGGTTACAGTTATATTTGGATAGAGGGCATAGGTTGAATTTGTTGGGAAGGGAGAATACTCAAGGGATGAAATTATGAAGTGAGAGAGGAAAGTGGCAAGAGGAGATGGGGAGAGACAGGGTAGGGTAAACTATCTCATGTAGAATAAGCAAGGGGAAGTGGTTGCAAGGGAGAAGGAGAATAGTAAGGCAAAAAGGCAAAACCACATTCTCATTGAATTAGGTTCAGGGAGAGAATGACATACATCCTAAATGGGATATCTCAACCTGCAGCAGAATAGGGGGAAGGGGGATGAGAGGAGGGATGATGAATGGGAGGGCATCCTTGGGGGGAGGGGAGGTTGGAAGTACCCACTATAGAAGAGGGACAGGATCATGTAGGGAACGGACCAGGTGGGGCGTGGGATGAGTAGGAGGGAATTATAAGCAGCCCTGTACAATATGTCTACTATGATAATGTTTTGCATAGCTAGACATGTACAACATATACTGAATTACTTATCTCGCCAGAGGGAATGGGTGACAAGGGAGGAAGGAAATGGACCTGAAATTCGAGGTCTTAACATTAAGTGTTTCAAATATATATAAATACGATCATTAATACTCTTTTGCTTATAATTGGGAGACCAGATGTGCAGGCATTCGGACACAAAGATTCACCTTCCTCTAATGGAAAAGTCGAAGAGGGTATGGGTGAAGGTATGGGAGAGAGCAGATTGGAGGAAGCGATATCTTGTGGGACTGCTATTCTGGGAGGTTGGTTAGGGGAATAACGGAGGGAAAATGATTGTAACTCAAAATCTGGTGGAAATGAATGATGTAAAACAGAAGTTAATAAAGCATTTGTTTAAAAAAAATAGACTAACTTAAATGGCAAAGAAGGTTCAAAAGGGCATTGAGGAGAAGAATGCCTTAAAAAGCTGAATTTGCCAGATGGAAAAAGAATCTCAAAAGCTCACTGAGGAGATTCATTCCTTCAGAATTAGACTGGAGCAAATGGAAGCTAGTTACTTTATGAGAAATCAAGATGCTGTTATACAGATCCAAACAAATGAAAGAATATAAGGCAATGTGAAATATCTCATGGGAAAAACCACTGAACTGGAAAATAGATGCAGGAGAGATAATTTAAATTATTGGACTACCTTAAAGCCACGATCAAAGAAAGAACCTAGAAATCATAATTCAAGAAATTGTCAATGAAAATTGCCCTGATATTTTAGACCCAGAGGGCAAAATAGAGGTTGAATGAATCTATCGATCACCTCCTGAATAAGATCCCAAAAAGAAAACTGCTAGGAATATTATAGCTAGGTTGCAGAATTCCCAGATCAAGGAGAAATTACTACAAGCAGCCAGGAAGAACAGTTTCAATATTGTGGAAACACAATCAGAATAGCACAGGACCTGGAAGCTTCTACATTGAGGTATGGAAGGGCATGGAATATGATATTCTGTAGGTAAAAGGACCTTGTATTAAAACCAAGAATCACTTACCCAGCAAAAGTGAGTATCATGTTTCAGGGGAAAATTTGGTCATTCAGTGGAATAGAGGACTCTCAAGAATTCTTTTTTTTTTTTTTGAAGTCTTTATTTTTTTTTATTGGTCAAGTAAACAAATGCTTTATTAACTTCTGTTTTACATCATTCATTTCCGCCAGATTTTGAGTTACAATCATTTTCCCCCCATTATTCCCCTACCCAACCTCCCAGAATATTAATCCCACAAGATATCACTTCCTCGAATCTGCTCTCTCCCATACCTTCTCCCATACCCCCAACGACTTTTCCATTAGAGGAAGGTGAATCTTTGTGTCCCAATGCCTGCACATCTTATCTCCCGATTATAAGCAAAAGAGTATTAATAATAGTATTTATATATATTTGAAACATTTAATGTTACTACCTCGAATTTCAGATCCATTTCCTTCCTCCCTTGTCACCCATTCCCTCTTGGGAGATAAGTAATTCAGTATATGTTGTACATGTCTAGCTATGCAAAACATTATCATAGTAGATATATTGTACAAGGCTGCTTATAATTCCTTCCCACTCATCCCACCCCCCACCTGGTCCATTCTCTACATGATCCTGTCCCTCTTCTATAGTGGGTACTTCCAACCTCCCCTCACCCCAAGGATGCCCTCCCATCCATCATCCCTCCTCTCATCCCCCTTCCCCCTATCCTGCTGCAGGTTGAGATATCCCATTTAGTATGTATGTCATTTTCTCCCTGAACCACATTCAGTGTGAATGTGGTTTTGCCTTTTTAGCCTTCCTTATTCTCCCCCTCCTTTGCAACCACTTCCCCTTGCTTCTTCTACATGGGATAGTTTACCCTACCCTGTCTCTCCCCATCTCCTCTTGCCACTTTCCTCTCTCACCTCATAATTTCATCCCTTGAGTATTCTCCCTTCCCAACGAATTCAACCTATGCCCTCTATCCATATAACTGTAACCATATACACACACATTCACATATGTATTCATATGACCACACCCCCTTCTTCCACTATGTTCATAGTGAGAAAGATATCATCAGTCACAGTTATTGCTTTTCCATAAAGGAATGTAAATAGTTCATCTTTGATAAGTTCCTTTTGATTTCTTTTCCCTGATTACCTTCTCAGGCATCTCTTCCTTCTTGTGTCTGGATGTCACATTTTCTATTCAACTCTGGTTTTTTCCTCAAGAATGCTTGAAAATCCTCTATTCCACTGAATGACCATATTTTCCCCTGAAACAAAATACTCAGTTTTGCTGGGTAGGTGACCCTTGGGTTCATTCCCAGTTCTTTTGCCCTCTGGAGTATCATATTCCATGCCCTTCTATCCCTCAGTGTAGAAGCTGCCAGGTCCTGGGCTATTCTGATTGTGTTTCCACAATATTGAAATTGTTTCTTCCTGGCTGCTTGGAGTATTTTCTCCTTGATCTGGGGATTCTGGAACCCGGCTATAATATTCCTGGGAGTTTTCTTTTTGGGATCTTTTTCAGGAGGTGATATGTGGATTCTTTCAACCTCTATTTTGCCCTCTGGATCTAAAACATCAGGGCAGTTTTCCTTGAGAATTTCTTGAAGGGTGATTTCTAGGTTCTTTCCTTGATCATGGCTTTCAGGTAGTCCAATAATTTTTAAATTGTCTCTCCTGGATCTATTCCCCAGGTCAGTGGTTTTTCCCATGAGATATTTCACATTGCCTTCTAATCTTTCGTTTGTTTGGATCTGCTTAACAGCATCTTGATTTCTCATAAAGTCACTAGCTTCCATTTGCTCCAGTCTAGCTCTGAAGGAATGAATATCCTCAGTGAACTTTTGAGATTCTTTTTCCATCTGGCAAATTCGACTTTTTAAGGCATTCTTCTCCTCATTGCCCTTTTGGCCCTCCTTTGCCATTTGAGTCAGTCTATTTTTTAAGGTGTTGTTTTCCTCAGTCAGGCTGTTCACCCTCATTTCATACTTTTCCTGCATCCTTCTCATTTCTCTTTCCAATTTTTCCTCCACTTCTTATTTGATTTTTAAAGTCCTTCTTAAGGTCCTCTATGGCCTGCAACCCACTCATGTTTTCCCCTGGGGCTTTTGGAGCAGGACTTCTGACCTCACAGTCCTTTTCCTGCTCTATGCCCCAAAATAGGAGTCTAGGGTTGCATTTTTCTGTTTCCTTTGCCTTGGCATGTTGCCACTTAATTGCTTGACTTTGGGCTTGTTGCCACACTATGGCTTTAAGGCCAGATAGAGGAATTTTCGTCCCGAACGTGTGGGGGGCAACTTCCGTTTCTGGCAAGCTGTAAACCCACCCACAGCTTCCACCCTAGATCACAATCCAGATCCAGGGAGGTTAAAGCAAGAGCGATTACCCCCCAAGACTGATCGCTGGATCTCCCCACAATTTGTAGGCTGGGAGCCGGAAATGCCTATGAAAACTACAAAATGGCGTGTCTCCTCAGCGGCTTCTAGCTCCCAGGGGAGGGAGCTGACGCATTCCCCAAATACTGGTCCCAAAGTCCATAGGACACTAACCTCTTACTTTGTCCTAGGCATGTCTATGTTGATAATTCCGGAGTTGCCACAGCTCCTGGTGTTCTGGGGTTCCTCCAGCTGGCTGCTGGCCCTGCCGCCCTGGGGCTAAAACCTCGGCTCAAGTGGACCTGGGCTCAGCTCGGCTCGGCTAGGCTCCTGCGCTCTGCGCGCTGCATGCTGCCAGGTCCCTTTTTGAAGGGCAATTGGGGTTAAGTAACTTGCCCAAGGTAACACAGCTAGGTTTTTTTTCGTGTGGGTTATGTGTCTGAGGCCGGATCTGAACTCAGGTCCTTCTGACTCCAGGGCTGGCACTCTACTCACTGTGCCACCTAGCCACCCCATTCTTCATTTTTTTACATTGATTACCTTGATGTTCTTAACCTTTTGTTCTTCCAGATTAATTTTGTTATTTTTTCTGCGCGCTGCCGGCTCCCAGACCGCTGGGCTGGTCCTTCCTGCAGGGCTGCTGGGCTGTCCTCAGCAGGAGGTTAGCTTCTCTGTGTCGTTCTGTGGCTGCTGGCGCTCCAGAAGTTGTTCACAGTCCTTTTTTACATAGTTTGTGGGGAATCTGGGGGCAGAGAGGCTGGGAAGAGCTGTTTCTACTCCACCATCTTGGCTCCGCCCCCACTCTCAAGCATTCTTGAAGGAAAAACCAGAGTTGAATAGAAAATTTGACATTCAGATACAGGAAGCAAGAGATGCTTGAGAAGGTAAACAGGGAAAAGTAATCACTATGATCTTATCAAAATTGAACTATTTATATTCCTACATGGAAAAAGAAAAACTGTAACTGATGAAACCTTTCTCAGTATGAAAATAGTTGAAGAAGGGTATATGGGCATATGAATACCTATGTGAATATGTGTATATATTTTTACAGGCATCCATGGATAGAGGACACAGGTCGAATTTGGTGGGAAGGGATGATGATTAAGGGGTGAAGTTAAGAGGTGAGAGAGTAATGTTGCCAGTAGATGGGGGCAGAAAGGGGAGTTAAACTATCTCATGTGGAAGAGGCAAGGGGAAGTAATCAAAGGGGAGGGGAAGAACAGGAAAGCAAAAAGGTAAAATCACATTCTCATTGAATTTGGCTCAGGGAGAGAATGACATCCATACTAAATGGGATATCTCACCCTGCAGGAGCGTAAGGTTGAGGGGAATGAGAGGGGGGATAATGGAGGGAAGGATATCCTGAGGGGAGGGGAGGTTGGAGGCACCCATTTTTGAAAAGGGACAGCATCAAAGTAGGGAATGGACCAGGTGGGGGATGGAATGGGTGGGAGGGAAATATATGCAGCCTTTTACAATGTATCTACTATGGTAATGTTTTGCATAGCTATACATATACCACATATACTGAATTGCTTTTCTTCCCAGCGGCAGTGGGTGACAATGGATGAAGGGAATGCATCTGGGATTCGAAGTTTTAAAATTATATCTTTCAAATATATATAAATACTATTATTAATACTATTTTGGCATGTAATTGGGAGATAAGGTGTGCAGGCTTTGGGGCACAGAGAATCACCTTGCCCTAATAGAAAAGTTGAAGGGGGTATGGGAGAAGAGATGGGAGAGAGCAGATTGGATGAGGGGATATCCTGTGGGACTGCTATTCTTGGGTGGTGGGTAGGGGAAAAATGGGGAAAAAATGTAACTCAAAATCTGGCAGAAATGAATGATGTAAACCAGACATTAACAAAGCATTTGGGAAAAAAAATAAATTACCAAGAAACTCTTTGAGGTTTTTATGCATCACAATAATGAATAAGTTCTATATGTTATCTATAAAACTGCATGGCATAGTCTGAACAATGAATATTTTTCACAATGAATATTTTTCACCTACTTTTTCCCCAAGGAAGAATTTAGGTCAAACTTTTAAAAGTGATTGTAGATCTCTTCCTCAAATTCCTGCAGTGTTCTGGAGATTGATACAACCAGTGCGATGTTATCCAAAACCAAAAGCATTTGGTGTACCTCATAGTTCATTGGAGGTCTCTTTTTTACTTCAAGTTTCATTTGATTTCCTCCATTGCAATGATGAGTATGCTGGACAACATTTCCTACTTTATGTCTTGCCTAATATTTATGATAAGAGGGTCATTATATAAGATTATATATTATCATAATTCTGGCATTATATCTTAAAAATTTTTTGAATAATTATAGAGTATAAGTGGAAGCCCAACTTGTTGGAAGAATGCTATTTAGGCAGTTTTTTTTTTTGAACTTTTAAACAAATGCTTTATTAACTTCTGTTTTACATCATTCATTTCCGCCAGATTTTGAGTTACAATCATTTTCCCCCCATTATTCCCCTACCCAACCTCCCAGAATAGCAGTCACAGATCATCTCACTTCTCCAATCTGCGCTCTCTATACCTTCTCCCATGCCATCGAATTTTCCATTAGAGGAAGATGAATGTCTTTGTGTCCCAATGCCTGCTACATGTATACTACCAATTATAGGCAAAGTATTAATAATAGTATATATATATATATATATATATATTGGCTATTTAATGTTACGACCTCGAATTTCAGATCATTTCCTTCCTTGTCACCCATTTCTTCTTGGGAGATAAGTAATTCAGCATATGTTGTACATGTCTAGCTATGCAAAACATTATCATAGTAGATATATTGTACAAGGCTGCTTATAATTCCCTCCCACTCATCCCACCCCCCACCTGGTCCATTCCCTACGTGATCCTGTCCCTCTTTTATAGTGGGTACTTCAACCTCCCCTCACCCCAAGGATGCCCTTCCATCCATCATCCCTCCTCCCATCCCCCTTCCCCTATCCTGCTGCAGGTTGAAATATCCAATTTACTATGTATGTCATTTCTCCCTGAACCAAATTCAATGTGAATGTGGTTTTGCCTTTTAGCCGTCCTTATTCTCCCCCTCTTTTGCAACCACGTCCCCTTGCTTCTTCTGCATGGGATAGTTTACACTACCCTGTCTCTCCCCATCTCCTCTTGCCACTTTCCTCTCTCACCTCATACTTTCATCCCATGAGTATTCTCCCTTCCCAACACATTCAACCTATGCCCTCTATCCATATATAACTGTAACCATATACACAAACATCCACATATGTATTCATATGGCCACACCCCCTTCTTCCATTATTTTCATAGTGAGAAAGATATCATCAGTCATAGTTATTGCTTTTCCATATAGGAATGTAAATAGTTTAACTTTGATAAGTTCCTTTTTATTTCTTTTCCCTGATTACCTTCTCAGGAATCTCTTCTTTCTTGTGTCTGGGTGTCAAATTTTCTATTAAATTCTGGTTTTTTCCTTAAGAATGCTTGAAAGTCCTCTATTCCACTGAATGACCATATTTTCCCCTGAAACAAAATACTCAGTTTTGCTGGGTAGGTGACCCTTGGGTTCATTCCCAGTTCTTTTGCCCTCTGGAATATATTCCATGCCCTTCGATCCCTCAGTGTAGAAGCTGCCAGGTCCTGGGCTATTCTGATTGTGTTTCCACAATATTGAAATTGTTTCTTCCTGGCCACTGGTAGTATTTTCTCCTTGATCTGGGGATTCTGGACCCTGGCTATAATATTTCTGAGGGGAGTTTCTTTTGGGATCTTTTCAGGAGGTGATCGGTGGATTCTTTCAACCTCTATTTTGCCCTCTGGATCCTAAAACAGCAGGCAGTTTTCACTCCCGAAATTTCTTGAAGGGTGATTTCTAGGTTCTTTCCTTGATCATGGCTTTCGATGATCCAATAATTTACCCAGTGTGTCTCCTGGATCTATTCTCCAGGTCAGTGGTTTTTCCCATGAATGTTCCCATTGCCTTCTAATCTTTCGTTTGTTTGGATCTGCTTAACAGCATCTTGATTTCTCATAAAATCATTAGCTTCCATTTGCTCCAGTCTAACTCTGAAGGAATGAATCTCCTCAGTGAACTTTTGAATTCTTTTTCCATCTGGCAAATTCGACTTTTTAAGGCATTCTTCTCCTCATTGCCCTTTTGGGCCTCCTTTGCCATTTGAGTTAGTCTATTTTTTAAGGTGTTGTTTTTCCTCAGTCAGGCTGTTGACCCTCATTTCATACTTTTCCTGCATCCTTCTCATTTCTCTTTCCAATTTTTCCTCCACTTCTCTTATTTGATTTTTTAAGTCCTTCTTAAGGTCCTCTATGGCCTGCAACCCGCTCATGTTTTCCCCTGGGGCTTTTGGAGCAGGACTTCTGACCTCACAGTCCTTTTCCTGCTCTATGCCCCCAAAATAGGAGTCTAGGGTTGCATTTTCTGTTTCCTTTGCCTTGGCATGTTGCCACTTAATTGCTTGACTTTTGGGCTTGTTGCCACACTATGGCTTTAAGGCCAGCTAGAGGAATTTTCATCCCAAACGTGTGGGGGGCAACTTCCATTTCTGGCAAGCTGTAAACCCACCCACAACTTCCACCCTAGATCACAATCCACATCCAGGGAGGTTAAAGCAAGAGCGATTACCCCCCAAGACTGATCGCTGGATCTCCCCACGATTTGTAGGCTGGGAGCCGGAAATGCCTCTGAAAACTACAAAATGGCGTGTCTCCTCAGCGGCTTCTAGTCC
This sequence comes from Gymnobelideus leadbeateri, assembly GCA_011680675.1. Classification (NCBI taxonomy): domain Eukaryota; kingdom Metazoa; phylum Chordata; class Mammalia; order Diprotodontia; family Petauridae; genus Gymnobelideus; species Gymnobelideus leadbeateri. The sequence continues at coordinate 22,148 of WOXC01003739.1, forward strand.
CCAGGGGAGGGAGCTGACGCATTCCCCAAATACAGGTCCCAAAGTCCATAGGATACTAACCTCTTACTTTGTCCTAGGCAAGTCTATGTTGATAATTCTGGAATCTCCATAGTTCCTGGTGTTCTGGGGTTCCTCCAGCCGGCTGGCCCTGCCGCCCTGGGGCTAAAACCTTGGCTCAGGTGGACCTGGGCTCGGCTCCGCTCCTGCACTCTGCGCTCTGCGTGCTTCTGGCTCCCAGACCACTGCGCTGGTCCTTCCTGCAGGGTGCTGGGCTGTCCTCAGCGGGAGGTTAACTTCTCTGTGTCGTTCTGTGGGTGCTGGGGCTCCAGAAGTTTTTCAGAGTCCTTTTTTACATAGTTTGTGGAGAATCTGGGGGCAGAGAGGCTTGGATGAGCTGTTTCTACTCTGCCATCTTGGCTCCGCCCCCCCTAGGCAGTTTTTTTTTTTGAGTTACCAAATCAGTTGTGTGTATTTTTTTAAAATCAACACAATAGTCAAATGATTTTTTTTTTTTTTTGCTTTTTGGAGGGGGAAAGGTAGGGCAATTGGGTTTAAGTGACTTGCCCAAGGTCAGATAGCTGGTTTTGTGTTAAGTTTCTGAGGCCGGATTTGAACTCAGGTCCTCCTGATTCCACGGCTGGTGCTCTATTCACGGTGCCACGTAGCTGCCCCCAAAATGTGACTTTTAATTCTCTCCATGTTTCAATATTTTTTTCATGGTCAAGAATTGTTTTACTATGGAATATAACTTTTACCAACCTGGCTGTTGCTTATTATTATCCTTATTAAGGATGTCCTAAATGTCTGTGCAGATGTAGGCTTTTATTTGGATGAGAAGTAGGAAGATAGCTATTACTCTGTTGTTTTGGGGATAATATTAATATGCAAGATTTTTCCACATCTTTCCCCCCTCTTTCAGATACTTTGTGAATTGATCCATTAACACTGTCCCAAGTGTATTACCTCTAGCAAAGGTATCTACTCTGTTAACTGCAGAATCTCGCTACTTTTCCCATCCATTCTCTTTAACCTGTCCTCAGAAATTTAGCTATGTGACACTGGGCAAGTCAGTGTTAACTTCAGCTTTCTAATTTTGTAAAATGGGTGTAATAATGGTACCTATATCCCAGAGTGATTGTGCAGATAAAATGAGATAATATTTGAAAAATTTCTTGCACACTTTAAAAAGATAGAAAAATGGCAGTTATTGCTATTGTTATTACTATTAATAATAATAACATCAGTTATGGCACCTCTATAAACCTCCCTGGGACTATGCCAAGTATTGTGATTCTCCTCCAGTACTTGATGGTGCATAACTTAGCTATTTGTGGATATCTTTACATATATTTCCCCCTTTTTTCTTTTGTTTGATGATCTTTTATTTTCAATATCTAAGGAAACACCCTAGAAATGAGTCATTCAATTGAATCTCTTGCCTACTCCAAATTATTGCCATCATTCACTATGTCTTTGTTTTATGAAGTGATAATGCTAAAAATCTTCCATCATCTTTCTCTATGCAAGGCGCCTGGAGCCACAATGGGAAGAGCCCTGGGTCTGGAGTAAGGAAATACTTAACTCAAATTTAGCCCCAAATCCTTACTATCTGGAAACCATTTAACTTTTTTTGCCTCAAAGATAACAATAGTACCTATCTCCCAGCATTGTAGAGAGGATGAAACAAGATATTCATAAAATAATAGAGTGTCTGGTACATAGTAGGCTCTATATAAATGTTTATTCTTTTCCCCTCACAAATAATTAATGAGTTTATTTTCTAAATTGGTCTTGCCTTTGACTTTCAATTTTTTTTTAACTTTGCAAATTCAGAAGTTTGTTGACTAAGATGCTTTTTAGCCTTTTGTCTCTTTGTTAGTGAAATTGATTTACATTAGCTAAACGTCTAATATAATAATTGCATCTTGGTATAGTTACTTTCTTTTGTCCATATCTCATTTTTCATTATCATTGTCTCATTTGAATTTGTCAAGATTCAGTTCTGTTCCTTCCTTGCAGAGGTTGTCAAGGTGGGTTCTATGAGTGTGGAATATTGCATTTATTTTCAGGCTTGGTTGATATATAATTTAGTTTTGTTGAATTCTATTCTCCTTTCTTTTTCTTTTTTCTTCTTTCCAATAAAGGATGACTTTCTGAATAGAGGAGTGGGAAGGGCATACTTGAAAGTAAAGGTGATGTAAAAACAATAGACATCAATAGTCATTTTTAAAAGTTTGAGTTTTAATTGCATGCAGTATCTTTCTCCTCATTTTTCTTCTTTCTTCACTCTATACAGATTTAATCCTTTCTCTAACAAGCCAATAATCTGACTGTACACAGATAGCTGGCTCAGGAATAACTCCAACATCAGGAAAGTACCATATCCTATCTGTTAAAATATAATAAATTCAATTTTTGTGATGTTATTCAGTCCTCACTATATTCAGCACCTACTGATTCTTTTGTCAAAGAAAATATTCATGATATATAGGCATGAGTCTTCTGAGAAGATTACAAGCCTTTGGACTCTCTCGTTTTTTGCTCCTGATCTATAATTTTCAATATATTTCTCACAATTTTTACCTATTCCCATCATTGCATTGATGTCACTGAATATCAAAATAAATGTTGATGTAATCATGGGAACAAGCAGGCTTACATTTTTTTACAGTGGACCTCATCTTCACAGTTACATAATTGAATGATAGAAGATGAATAAAAGATTCTCCTGAATTTTTAAAAAGCACTTAGATTAGTAAAGCAAAATGCATCGTTATGGATTTTCCTGCAACAAGGTGTCCCATTCTTTTGTCTAGAAGTTCTAGATCTTAGACACTTAGTAGCTGTGTGATCCTATATAAGTCAATTTCTCAGGGACACAAATTTCACAGTTTCAGATGAAGGTAATAATGGAACCCTCATTATGGAATTATTGTGATGATATACATGATAATGAAGTTTAGTAGGAATCCACTTTGGATTTACCAGTCATCCTCAGTTCTGTTCAGGGACAATAATAAAGGGTCTATGACTGGGGAGAACTATAGTGGACTTATGCTGATCCTCTAGAATGTGCCACTTTTTATATAAGTTATTCTTGACATTATTATTTTGGTAGAAATAAGAAAGATGCAAGTTTCAGCAGCAGTCATCAAAACTACTTGGTACTTGTTGAAGAATAGAGTAGTGTATCAACGGAATAGATTGGGCGCACAAGACTCAGCAATCAATGAGTATAGTAATCTATAGTTTGATAAACCCAAAGATCCAAGTTTTGGGGGTACAAACGCACTATTTAACAAAAACTGCTGGGAAAACTGGAATATAGTATGGCAGAAACTGGGTACATACCATTATCTAACACCATATACCAAAATCAAGGCTAAATGGGTGCATGATCTAGGAATAAAGGATGATACTGTAAGCAATCTGGGAAAGCAAGGAATAGTTTACCTGTCAGATTTATGGAGAGGGAAAGACTTTATGGCCAAACAAGAATTAGAGAACGTTATAAAATGCAAAATGGATAATCTTGATTACATTAAATTAAAAAGCCAATGTAACCAAGATTAAAAGGGAGGTGGGAAATTGGGAAAGAATTTTTGCGATCTATGTCTCTGATAAAGTACACATTTCTAAAGTATACAGAGAATTGAGTCAAATATATAAGAATACAAGCCATTCATAAATGGTTAGAGAATATGAACAGGCAGTTTTCAGAGAAAGAAATTAAAGGTATCTATAAGCATATGAAGAAATGCTCTAAATATCTATTGATTAGAGAAATGCAAATCAAAACAAGTTTGAGGTACCACATCTCAACAGTCAGATTGGCTAAGATGACAAAACAGGAAAATGACAAATGCTAGAGAGGATGTGGGCAAATTGACACACTAATGCATTGCTGGTGGAGTTGTGAACTGATTCAATCATTCTGGAGAGCAATATGGAATTATGCCCAAAGGGCTGTAAAAAATTTCCTACCCTTTGACCCAGGAATACCACTTGTAGGGTTATATCCCAAAGAGAACATAGAAGTTGGAGGAAGACCCATATGTACAAAAATATTTATAGCAGCTCTTTTTGAGGTTGCAAAGAATTGGAAATTAAGGGGGTGCCCATCAATTGGGGAATGGCTGAATGAGTTGTGGTATATGCATGTAATGGAATACTATTGTGCTATAAGAAACAAGGAGCAGATGCACTTCATATTTACCTGGAGAGGCTTCTATGGAGTGATGCTGAATGAGAAGAGTAGAACCAGGAGAAATTTGTATACAATCACAGACACAACATATGTGTGATGACCAAGTATGGTAGAATGGACTCTTCTCAGCGATGCAGTGATATAGGGCAATCCCAAAAGACTCATGATGGAGAGAGATGTCTACATCCAGAGAAAGAACTAGAAAGAACTGAATTTGAATTCTTCTTGAAGAAAACTACTTGATCTTTTTCTTTTTCTTGTTTGCTTTTATTTCCTCTTTACCATTTGTCATTCCCTCTAGTACAATCTACCTTTTTAGCCTGACTAATGTCTAATGTGAAAGTATTTGCAGATCCTATACTGGATTGTATGCCATCATGGAGCGGGGGGTTGGAGAGAAAGAAAATTTGACACTCAAGGAATTGTGGAATTGAATTTTGTAAACTAAAAGTAAACAAATGAATTAATAAAGATTTAAAAAAGCAAGATGGAAGTTTCAATGCAATTATCAATTGTGATTCCAGATGACTAAAACAGAAAGCATGAATAAACACCCTTGATAGAGTATTGATGGGCTGAAGAAGCAGAATAAGACATATAATTTCAGATAAGGCAAATGTGTGGATTTATTTTATTTTGGTATAAATTTTCTATATTCCATAATTTCTATCACTATTGTGTTATTTTTGTTGTAAGGAGTAGTATCGTCAGAGAGTGTGTAAGCAGTAATATTGCTTTCCTTCTTCCTAGTGCTAGGGGACTAAAGCTATTAAACATGTATTTAATTTTAATTGGCATAAAGATTTGTTCATTGTTTTGGTTAGTTTAATGAATTATTTTACTTCCTGTTTTTTTTTAAAGTTAATTGTTACAGGGGATGGTTTTTGGGAGGGGTAGGAGAGACATATCTAGAAATATATTTAAGCAAAAATGAAATATATTTCTATCATTTATATCTATCTATCTATCTGTCTATCTAAAATATTAAATTTTTGATGGTTCCCCTTTTCCTCTAAGGTATTTTAGAAACTCCTTATCCCAACATTTAGTACTCTACACAATATGGGTCCCACTTAACTTTTCTTTCTTTCTTTTTTTTGGGGGGAGGGAGGGGAGAAAGCAAGGTAATTGAGGTTAAGTGACTTGCCCAAGATCACACAACTATTAAGTGTCAAGTGTCTGAGGTTGGATTTGAACTCAGCTCCTCCTGAGCCCAGAGTTAGTGCTCTATTCACTGCACCACCTAGCTGCCTCTTCAACTTTTCATTCTTATTCAATATTACTTATTTCCTTTTACTTTCAATTCCAGTCAAAACCTTTTAGCTCTTTCACATTTGCACCATCTCCTTTCACACCTCTATGCCTTTACACAACCAGTCCCTCATTTCTAATATACTCTCTCTACTCCCATCTACTGTTTAGACTCAGCTTCTTTCAAAACAAAAACTCATATGCAATCTCCTAATTAGCTTTTTCTCATTCTCTTAATTGTTGATGTTCTCTCTTTTAATTATTTTATATTACTTTACATATGCTTTCTCTTTGTGTATCAAAGTGCACGTTATCTATCCTCTATAAAATGAAAGTTCAATGAATTCAGAGACTATTTCAGTTTTGTCTTTGTATTTCCAGTGCCTGCCATACTACTTGGTACAAAGTAGAAACCTAATCAATATTTGTGTAGCTGAACTGAACAAGTTAACATCACATTTACACTTGAGAATTTTAAAAGATAGCTAACACTCATTATCTTAGAAAGGAAGCTATTCAATTTTTTGATGACTCCAAATGTTGGATAACTCTTATCTCCATCCATTGCTTCCAGATTTGCCTTCAAGGGTCGAAAACAACAGGCTTAATCTCTCTTCTACAAGATGGCCCACCAAAACCCAGAAGAAAGCCATCATATCCCTGCCAAATCTGGCATTCCCCAGGCAAAACATAAGCAGCACCTCCAACCAGTCTCAAAGCATGAGTCCATAGCTTCTCCCCAATCAAGTTATCTTCCTCTGGATGATCCCCACAACACTAATACCTTTCTTAAAATATGATACCTGGTTCATATCATTTTCCAAAAATTCTCATAAGAATGGTTTTGAGGAGGTAGAGTCAAGATGGCAGACTAGAAACAGGACTTCCACAGGGGCTCCAGCTCTTGCCTCTTCCAATTCATGTAAAAGGTGACTCTGAAGAAACTTGGGAACTACAGAACACACAAAATGACACAGAGAAGCTAACCTCCCACTGAGGACAGCCTAATGGGCCAGCAGCAATTGGCCAGAGCAGCTTTCTGGGAGCCAAGCCCAGCCCTGCGCCCATAAGCCAGAAGTTTTAGCCCCAGGGCAGGCCTGACCAACCAACAGCTGGAGGGACTTCAGATCACCAGCAGCTGTGGCAGTTTCCAGAATTATCAACACATAGTTGTTAAGGACACAGTGAGAGGTCAGTGCAGTGTGGACTTTGGGATCCAGTAGTTGGGAGTACTGTCTGCCTCTGCCCCTGAGATGAGAAGCTGCTGAGGAGCCAGGGCCACGCAGCCACCACCACGTGGCAACTTCAGCTCCTGTTCTGCAGTTTGTAGGGGGACCAAGGGACCAGTCTGAGGGATAATCTCTCTTGCTTTAACCTGCTTGCATCTGGATTTCAGCCTAGGGTGTAGGTCCTTGGGTGTGCAGACAGCTTGCAAGAGTGTGTGGAGGCTTCAGAGAGGGCACCCAATTAATACCTTTGGCAGCTGAGAAAACCCCAGCATTTGGTAGGAGTCTCCCCGGTCTAGTAACAGAGTCCTACTGTGGCAAAAAAGCCCCAAAAGTCAAGTAATTGAATGGCAACATGAATAAATGGGGGAAGCAAAGTAAACAAAGCAATCCACTTCCATTACACTCATATTACACTCCTATTTGGGGGACAGAAAGGATATAAGGATGAAGGAGGAAGGAAGACAGTGAAGTCAGAACTCCTGCACCAAAAGCTTCCAAGAAAATTGTGAGCTGGTTACAGGCCATAGAGGAGCTTAAATAGGATTTTGAAAACCAAATAAGAGAAGTGGAGAAAAATTGGGAAGAGAAATGAGAATGATGCGAGATAATTATGAAATGAGAGTCAACAACCTGATTGAAGAAAATAACATCTTAAAATAGATTAACTCAAATGGCAAAAGAAGGTCAAAAAGGCAATGAGGAGAAGAATGCCTTAAAACTCTAGATTTTGCCAGATGGAAAAAGAATCTCAAAAGCTCACTGAAGGGAATCATTCCTTCAGAGTTAGATTGGAGCAAATGGAAGCTAGTGACATTATGAGAAATCAAGATACTTTTAGATCCAAACAAATGAAAAAAAATAGAAGGCAATGTGAAATATCTCATTGGGAAAACCACTGACCTGAAAAATAGATCCAGGAGAGATAATTTAAAAATTATTGGACTACCTGAAAGCCATGATCAAAAAAAGAATCTAGGGTGGCTAGGTGGTGTAGTGAGGAGAGTGATTGCCCTGGAGTCAGAAGGACCTGAGTTTGGATCTGGCCTCAGGCACTTAACACACACAAAAAAAACCTAGCTGGGTGACCTTGGGCAAGTTACTTTACACCAATGGCCCTCCAAAAGTCAAAAAAAAGAACCTAGATATCATTCTTCAAGAAATTCTCAAGGAAAATTGCCCGGATGTTTTAGAACCAGAGGGCAAAATAAAGGTTGAAAGAATCCACCAATCACCTCTTGGAAAAGATCCCCAAAAGAAAAATCTTAGGAATATTATAGCCAGGTTCTATAGTTCCCAGATCAAGGAGAAAATATTACAAGCAGCCAAGAGGAAACAATTTGAATACTGTGGAAACACAATAAGGATAACACAAGACCTGGCAGCTTCTACACTGAGTGATTGAAGGGCTTGTATTCTGATATTCTGGGGGTCAAAGGAGCTGGGATACAAAGTAAGAATCACCTACCCAGCAAAACTGAGTATCATATTTCAGGGGAAAATATGGTCATTCAATGAAATAGAGTACTTTCAAGCATTCTGGATGAAAAAACTAGAGGTGAATAGAAAATTTGACATTCAGGTACAAGAAGCAAGAGAAGCATGAGAAGGTAAACAGGGAAAGAAATCATAAGGAACTTATCAAAGTTGAACTATTTACATTCCTACAGGGAAAAAATGATAATTGTAACTTATGAAACTTTTCTCATTATGCGAAATAGTTGAAGGGAATAGAAATGTGTGTGTGTGTGTGTATGTGTGTGTGTGTGTGTGTGTACAGATATGTATAGACAGAGGGCACAGGACCTATTGAATTGGAAGGAATGATACTTAAAAGGTGAAATTGAGAGGTGAGAGAGGAATATAATGAGAGGAGATGAAGGGAGACAGAATGGGGTAAATTATTTCATATAGAAGAGGTAAGGGAAAACTGTTAAAATGGAGGGGAAGTACAGGAAGGCAAAAGGGAATGGATCAACCTTATTCTCATTGAATTTGGCTTAGGGAGGGAATGTCATACACACTAAATAGAGCATCTCACCCTACAGGGGAGTAGGGGGGAAGGAGATTAGAGGAGGGATGATGGAAGGGAGGGCAGTCTGGTGGGGAGGGAAGTTGGAAGCATCCACTTTTGAAAACGGCCAGGATCAAAGTAGACTATAGAACAAGTGGGAGGTGGGATAGGAGGGAAGGAAATATAATAAGTCTTCTGCACTATATCTACTATGTAAATGTTTTGCATGACTACACATGTACAACCTATATTGAATTCCTTATCTTCCCAGTAAGGGTTGGTGACTAGGGAGGAAGGGAATAAATCTGGAATTCAAAGTTTTAAAATGAAATATTTAATATATATGTATACTATTATTTTTTTGGGGGGGGGGCAATTGGGGTTAAGTAACTTGCCCAAGATCACACAGCTAGGTTTTTTGTTTGTGTCTGCGTTAAGTGTCTGAGGCCGGATCCAAACTCAGGTCCTTCTGACTCCAGGGCCAATGTTCTACTCACTGTGCCACCTAGCTGCCCCAATGTATACTATTATTAATATTATTTTACATGTAACTGGGAAATAAGACATATAGGTACTGGGACACAGAGATCCACCATGCCCTACTGGAAAGCCAGAGGGTGTATGGGAGAGGGCATATTGGAGGAGGGAATATTTTGGGCTGGTGGGTAGGGGAAAAGCGGGGAGAAATTTTGTAACTCAAAATCTTGCAGAAAAGAATGATGTAAGCTAGAAGTTAATAAAGCATCTGGTTAAAAAAATGAATTGTTTCAAGGAAGAATCAGTTTCAGCTAAAGATTGCATGGGTTATAATTGAAAAACTTTAAAAAATGTTTTAAATTTATTTTTCCTCAAATATATACAAAATAATTTAACATTATTTAAAAATAAAATTTGAGTTCCAAATTTCACCTCTCCCTCCAACTCCTTGCCCTTCCTTGAAAAGGCAAGGACTTTGATATAGATTAGACATACATAGTCATGTAAAACATATTGCCATGTTTGCAAAAGAGAACATAGCCTAAAAAAAGTAATGAAAGTTTAAAAAAAGTATTCTTTGATCTGCATTTAGACTACATCAGTTCTTTCTTTTGGGGTGGATAGCTTTTCCATCATAAGTCCTTTGGAATTGTTTTGTACCATAATATTGCTAAGAATGGCTAAGTCATTAACAGTTGATTATTCTACAGTATTGCTTTTACTGTGTGCAATGATATTCTGATCCTGCTCACTCTACATTGCATCAGTTCATGTAAGTCTTCTTTGTTTTTTTCTGAAACAATTTTTTCCATCATATCTTATAGAACATTAGTATCCATCACAATAATATATCATTATTTGTTCAGCTGTTTTTGAATTGATGGTTATGCATTCAATTTCCAATTATTTGCCACTGCAAAAGAGTTGCTACAAGTATTTTTGTACATATAGGACTTTTCCCTATTTCTTTGGTTTCTTTTGGGATACATGTCTTGTAGTGATATTGCTATGTCCAAGGCTATACACAGTTTTATAGTTCTTTGAGTATAGTTCCACAATACTCTCCAGAATGGTTGGATCAGTTTACAATTCCACCAAAATCACATTAGTGACCCACTTTTTCCACATTTCCTTTAATGTTTTTTCTTACATATCAGACAATCTGATTGATGTAAAGTGGTACCTGAGAGCTGTTTTTCTTTAATCAATAGAGATTTAGAGCAATTTTCATATGACTATAGACAGTTCTGATTTCTTCTTCTGACAAATGCCTCTTCATATCCTTTGACCATTTGTCAAATGGGGAATAATTCATATTTTAACTAATTTGGTTCAATTCCTTATATATTTGAAAAATGAGGCCTTTATCAGAGAAACTATGCAAAATTTTATCCCCAGCTTTCTTCTTTCCTTTGAATCTTGGCTGCATTGTTTTCATTTGTGCAAAGCTTTTTTAACTTAATGTAATCAAGATTATTCATATTATATCCCATAATTCTCTCTATCTCTTGTTTGGTCATACATTTCCCCCCTTACCTAATATGACAGTAAAGTATTCCAGACTCCCTAAATTTGCTTATAATATCAAACTTTTTTTTAAATCATGTACCCATTTTGACCTTATTTTGTTATATGGCATGAGATATTGATCCATAATTTCTTTCAAACTGCTTTTGAGGCTTCCCAGCATTTTGTCAAATAGTGAATACTTTTTCCAAAAGCATGGATCTTTAAGTTTATCAAACACTAGATTGCTATGGTCATTTATTAATATGTATTACTTAGCTAATTTATTCCACTGTTCTACCAATCTATTTCTTAACTAGTTCTAAACTGTTTTGATAACTACCATTTTTTAATTTTTTTAAACAAATGCTTTATTAACTTCTGTTTTACATCATTCATTTCTGCCAGATTTTGAGTTACAATCATTTCCCCCCATTATTCCCCTACCCAACCTCCCAGAATAGTAATCCCACAAGATATCGCTTCCTCCAATCTGCTCTCTCCCATACCTTCTCCCATACCCCCATCGACTTTTCCATTAGAGGAAGGTGAGTCTTTGCATACCAATGCCTGCACATCTTATCTCCCTATTACAAGCAAAAGAGTATTCATAATAATATTGATATATATTTGAAACATCTAATGTTACGACCTCAGATTTCAGATCCATTTCCTTCCTCCCTTGTCACCCATTCCCTCTTGGGAGATAAGTAATTCAGGATATGTTGTACATGTCTAGCTATGCAAAACATTATCATAGTAGATATATTGTACAAGGCTGCTTATAATTCCCTCCCACTCATCCCACCCCCCACCTGGTCCATTCCCTACATGATCCTGTCCCTCTTCTATAGTGGGTACTTCCAACCTCCCCTCACCCCAAGGATGCCCTCCCATCCATCATCCCTCCTCTCATCCCCCTTCCCCCTATCCTGCTGGAGGTTGAGATATCCCATTTAGTATGTATGTCATTTTCTCCCTGAACCAAATTCAATGTGAATGTGGTTTTGCCTTTTTAGCCTTCCTTATTCTCCCCCTCCTTTGCAACCACTTCCCCTACATGAGATAGTTTACCCTACCATGTCTCTCCCCATCTCCTCTTGCCACTTTCCTCTCTCACCTCATAATTTCATCCCTTGAGTATTCTCCTTCCCAACAAATTCAACCTATGCCCTCTATCCATATATAACTGTAACCATATACACACACATTCACATATGTATTCATATGACCACACCCCCTTCTTCCATTATTTTCATAGTGAGAAAGATATCATCAGTCACAGTTATTGCTTTCCATATAGGAATGTAAATAGTTCAACTTTGATAAGTTCCTTTTGATTTCTTTTCCCTGATTTACCTTCTCAGGCATCTCTTGCTTCTTGTGTCTGGATGTCAAATTTTCTATTCAACTCTGGTTTTTTCCTCAAGAATGCTTGAAAGTCCTCTATTCCACTGAATGACCATATTTTCCCCTGAAACAAAATACTCAGTTTTGCTGGGTAGGTGACCCTTGGGTTCATTCCCAGTTCTTTTGCCCTCTGGAATATCCTATTCCATGCCCTTTGATCCCTCAGCCAGGTCCTGGGCTATTCTGATTGTGTTTCCACAATATTGAAATTGTTTCTTCCTGGCTGCTTGTAGTATTTTCTCCTTGTTCTGGGAGTTCTGGAACCTGGCTATAATATTCCTGGGAGTTTTCTTTTTGGGATCTTTTTCAGGAGGTGATCGGTGGATTCTTTCAACCTCTATTTTGCTCTCTGGATCTAAAACATCAGGGCAGTTTTCCTTGAGAATTTCTTGAAGGGTGATTTCTAGGTTCTTTCCTTGATCATGGCTTTCAGGTAGTCCAATAATTTTTAAATTGTCTCCCCTGGATCTATTTTCAGGTCAGTGGTTTTTCCCATGAGATATTTCACATTGCCTTCTACTCTTTCATTTGTTTGGATCTGCTTAACAGCATCTTGATTTCTCATAAAGTCATTAGCTTCCATTTGCTCCAGTCTAACTCTGAAGGAACGAATCTCCTCAGTGAACTTTTGAGATTCTTTTTCCATCTAGCAAATTCGACTTTTTAAGGCATTCTTCTCCTCATTGCCCTTTTGGGCCTCCTTTGCCATTTGAGTCAGTCTATTTTTAAGGTGTTGTTTTCCTCAGTCAGGCTGTTGACCCTCATTTCATACTTTTCCTGCATCCTTCTCATTTCTCTTTCCAATTTTCCTCCACTTCTCTTATTTGATTTTTAAAGTCCTTCTTAAGGTCCTCTATGGCCTGCAACCCGCTCATGTTTTCCCCTGGGCTTTTGGAGCAGGACTTCTGACCTCACAGTCCTTTTCCCGCTCTATGCCCCCAAAATAGGAGTCTAGGGTTGCATTTTTCTGTTTCCTTTGCCTTGGCATGTTGCCACTTAATTACTTGACTTTTGGGCTTGTTGACACACTATGGCTTTAGGGCCAGATAGAGGAATTTTCGTCCCGAACGTGTGGGGGGCAACTTCTGTTTCTGGCAAGCTGTAAACCCACCCACGACTTCCACTCTAGATCACAATCCAGATCCAGGGAAGTTAAAGCAAGTGTGATTACCCCCCAAGACTGATCGCTGGATCTCCCTACAAATTTCAGGCTGGGAGCGGGAGCTGCCTCTGAAAAGTACAAAATGGCATTTGTCCTCAGCGGCTTCTAGACCCCAGGGGAGGGAGCCGACGCATTCCCTAATACCAGTCCCAAAGTCCATAGGACACTAACCTCTTACTTTGTCCTAGTCAAGTCTGTGTTGATAATTCTGGAGTCGCCACAGCTCCTGGTGTTCTGGGGTTCCTCCAGCTAGCTGCTGGCCTTGCCACCCCGGGGCTAAAACCTCGGCTCATGCGGACCTGGGCTCGGCTCTGCTCGGCTCCTGCGCTCTGCGCGCTGCATGCTGCCAGGTCCCTTTTTGAAGGGCAATTGGGGTTAAGTAACTTGCCCAAGGTAACACGGCTAGGTTTTTGTTTGTGTGGGTTATGTGTCTGAGGCCGGATCTGAACTCAGGTCCTTCTGACTCCAGGGCTGGCACTCTACTCACTGTGCCACCTAGCCACCCCATTCTTCATTTTTTTTACATTGATTACCTTGATGTTTTTAACGTTTTGTTCTTCCAGATTAATTTTGTTATTTTTTTCTAGATCTATAAAATACTTTTGGCAGTTTGATTGATATGGCACTGAATAAGTAAATTAACTTGGGAAAATTGTTATTTTTCTTACTATTGCTTCAGTGTCTCCATAATCAATGAATATTTCTTCAGTTATTTAGATCTGACTTCATTCATTTGAATAGTGTTTTGTAATTGTGTTCATACACATATTATATTGTCTGCAGTTATTATAAATGGAATTTTTTATTTTATCTCTTCCTGCTGGACTTTATTGATAATGTGTGTGTGCACATGTCTGTGTGTACATATACATAAATGTGTGTACACATATATAAATGCTAATATATGTAATATGCACATTTATATATGAATACTTATATGTATATGAGTATACATATATGTGTGTATAAACACACATACTTATATGCTGATGATTTATGTGGGTTTATTTTATTCCTATAAGTTCAAGTTGTTAATTATTTCAAGTAATTTTAATTGATTTTCTAAGTATAACATTATATTATCTTCAAAGAGTGATAGTTTTGTTTCCTCATTACTTAATCTAATTCCTTTAATTTTTTCTTCATCTCTTAATCTATCTTAAGCTATCATTTCTAGTATAATATTGAATAATAGTGGGGATAATAGGCATCCTTTCTTCACCCCTTTTCTTACTGGGAAGACTTCTAGCTTATCTCCATTACAGATAAGACTCACTGATGGTTTTAGATACTACTTATCATTTTAAAGAAAGCTCCATTTATTCCTATGCTTTCTAAAGTTTTTAATAGGTATTAACACTATATTTTCTCAAAAGAGTTTTCAGCATTTATTGAAATAATTGTATTTTTTTGTTATTTTGTGGATTCTACTTAAATTAATTAATAATGATTCAATGCTGTACTGGAAAAGACCTAAGATACCTAAGAAAGGCAGTACTAGCAACTAGACTCAGAAGAAGAAAATCCTGATTTCAGATCCTCCATCAGATACTTCCATGTTGTGTGTCCCAAGGCATATATCAACCTCTCTCAGCCTCAGTTTCTCTTTTTCACCTCAGCTTTTTAATTTGCAAAATGATGTTTAGGTCCTTTTCTGTTCTAGCATACACTACTCAAAGTATTTTTGAAAGCTTTTGAATAGAAGAATGCTGTGTCTTTAGCATATGGATGGCTTATAAAGAAATTAAGAACTATTTACTTATTGAAATCTGTGAGATTAAATATTAAATTTTATGTACTGATCCAATTTCTTATAGTAATTTTCTTAGATGAATCTTCCTTAGATAATTCCCAGGTTGTGCTTTGCCCAGTTCAAATCAGTCTTAATGTCATAAATTCTAGATGAGGGAGGTCAGAATTAGAGGTTTTATAGTTATAGGTTTAATCCAACCTGCTTAGCCTTGAATTGGCCCCTAACATTCACCTACAGGGTGATAACTCCAATTGATGGGTAAAGGCCCACACTGAATTCCAATGATTTTCTTCTCAGATTTACATTTCAATAGGTCCTCTGGAATCAGAATAGCAGCATGTTCCAGAAACTAGAGGAAGTTCAATTTATCATCATCTGCTTTACCCACACTAAAGTGATCAGTCTTTTCTCGCAGAAAAGCCTTAGCAAGAGTATCCGTGCTCTCTGTGGGAAAGACTGCTGCACAAGTTTCTGGAGGAAAATAGGCCTTTGCCTCTGTTGGCTTGTTCTCTAGCCATATGGGTTGGAATGCACTTTAATTTTCAGTGATGGGCCTATCCCATATTTTTTCATAGTGTTTCCATACATTTTTCTTTAGTTTGAGTCTTTTTATTAACCTCTTAATTCACCCCTTGGTTGTAAAGAACTGCTGCAATTATAATGCAATCCCCCTGCCCCAAAGCACATGTGTACAAGCAAGTTATCAAAATAATTTTAATTAAAATATTGCCAATTGTAAACACTTGAGAAGGTTTTCATTATCAAGGAAGACAAACTGAATGAAGATTCAATTATCCCTGACAATATCTTCTCACTCAAACCATTTAAAAATAGCACTGAGGTTAAAATATTTGAGTTAATTGTATCAATGCAATGTACAAAACAATTATTCTGACGGTAATGGGTGTTATTTTCCATGATCAGTTTTAAAAAATGAAAACACAGGTAGAGTCAGACTGGGCAGACTGGAAAGAGTTTGATTACTAAACACAGCAGATTGGGAGAAATGATTTATTTACAAGATTTTAAAGGGAGATTACACCCTCAAAGTCATTTTACATAGAAAAATCCACTCCATGTACTACTTCTTTTTCAGAAGGAAATAAAGATGATTACATCTTCCGTGCATATTCACAGTCAAATAAAGCTGCAATTAATGGTGTAATTATTCCCACCAGTACATATTTCAATTTTTCTGAATTCTTCATCTTTCTTCCTGACAGTTGTTTCCCTTGATTAAAAGGATGCTGTGTGATGGAATTGAGTGGGAAGCTTCTTCTGGAAACAAGATAAGTCACAGACCTCTATTGCCAAGTTTCTCCTAGATTCCTGCTTCCACTTGTGGTATTCTACATCAGACTGTCTTAGGAGATGCCAGGAAGTCATTTCTGGTAGTTTCAACACAGGCATCCTCTGAGGCATAAAACCCCATTTCCCAAAAAAAGCATTGTATCACTTGTCATTTGGCCTATGTTCTCTATTGCCATCAGCACATTTCTGGGTTATGGGTTTTTCAGTGCCCCAATAAATAAGATTCTAGGGGTACAGGTGATCACTGCTATGATCACAGGTGAACACTGGATTTCTGACTGAGGTTATTCTGTGATTAAATTTGTAGAATCTTCAGGGTTACAGCTATAGGTGACCCTGGAGACATGGAAGTCAGTCCTTTCAGAAAAGTCTTAGAGAGATTAAGTGACTTATCTGCAGTCACACACATATTAGGTGTCAGAGAAAATTTGAACCTTAATCCTTTGACTCTTAAATCAATGTGTTTTTTTTCTTCCCATATCTCATTGGCTACTAGTGTACGCAACTGCCAAATGTGAAATATTTATATAGTTCTCTCAAACAACCCTGACTTTAGTCCATATTTGTAAGATTCCCATTTACTTATTGTTACTATTTATTTGAACCTGATTACTTAGACTAGGTTGCTAGTCTATCAGCCTGATACAAATTAATGTCCTATATGGGGTGTTCAAGAAGGACTGGCACCTCTGGTATGAGGACTTGTGGAGCCCTTTCCAGGTTTGTTCAAACACCCTTACTGTACACCTACTAACCAGTTCTCACCTGAGGCTCCAAGAAGTTGTAGCATGTGCAGTATTAGCAACCTGGTTCAACCATCTCAACAGATGGGCTAAATCAGGTTGAGGGCAACTGACAAGTGTTAAACATGTTGGTGAGTTAGGAGGCTGTCTCCCCCAGGCATGTAAAGACTTCCCCCAGTGGAATGGGTACATGAGAACAATTTGTTCTAATATCCATGAAGGCGGCTGAAGAAGTCACTATGGAGCACTTAGAACTTGCTCAGATATCAAAGGAGCAAGATCATCCACTGCATCCTGAGTCACCTCTGGCTGTCTTGATTTTTGTCTTCCCACTAGACTTTGGTGACTCTGGAAGGGAGAGCGAGGTCAGTAACTTTGCCCAACTCTACCTCACTTAAATCCAATCAACACACAAGAATTCAAGTCATATCACCAATGAAAGTGAAGTGAACAGAGCCTGGATAACATTGTACATAGTAACAGCAATATTGTACAATGATCAACCGTGAATGACTTATCTATTCCTAGCAATACAAAGATCCAAGATAATTTTGAAGGACCTGTAATGAAAAATGCCAACCCCCTCCAGAGAAAGAACTAATGGAATCTGAATGCAGATAGAAGCATATTGTTTGTCTTTTTCTTTCTTTCTTTTTTTAATCTGTGTTTTTTTCACAATATGACTAATATGGAAATACATTTTCCATTATAGCATGTGCATTATTTTTATAAAATTGATCATCTTCTAAATGATGGGGAAGGGGAGAGAATGTGGGAGGGAATTTGGAATTCAAAAATAGTAAAAACAAAGGTTAAAATTGTTTTTACACAAAATTGGGAAAAATAGAATATTACAATAAAACCCCATTGAATAAAAAGACTACTTTCATTAACTTGGCAGATGGCATGTTAAACATAATGTAGTTTATTTCTGAGTCTTTTCAATACATTTAAAGCTTGGTTTATTAACGTGTTTCATAAACATTGTATTTTAAATTACTGAAAGTATTTCATCATTAACTATACCCTTTTAAGCCCTAAATCAATCTGTTTTCCTTACTCGGGCAACTCCTATTCCATAGCCAGCAAACAAACAGACCAATTTGAAAAATGGTCCATTTGCACATTGACCCCAAAAGGTGTTAAGAAAGGTACAATTGCATTGGAGTCTATACCGTACTAGAAAACACACTACTTTGACCACAATGTCCATTCATGTGAGTCTTTACCTCATTGCTTAATACTATACCAGGGCAGAAAGAAATAGAACAAATAGATTCACTAATTTGTATTGTTTTTTATCCTTCATTTTTGACCTGGGATGTCCTTGGTGTCTTCAATGTCTGACCAAGCTCTAAGCACTCTATAGCACCTGCTTCAGCTGTCTTCATGATTGCTTGAACAAAATGTTCTCATCTGCCCATTCTGTCAGTGGAAATCTTCACATGTTTGATGGGTTTGAGGCTGTTGTTTACCCTGAACCTGGTTTAGCCCATCTGCCTGTGTGATGACCAGGCATGCTACAGTTGGTTGCAGTGACAAGTGAGAGCTGGATGGCAAGGGGGCATCAAAGGAGGATGAGCAGCCCTGAAAAGGGATCAGGAAGCTCTCACACCAGAGGCTCTAGGTCTCCATGAACATCCCATACACCCCAAATTCCCTCTACAGAGAACAATGAGATTCCTTTTTTGGGGGATGTTAGTGCTGTTTCATGCTCTTTTCTAATGTTGCTACAGATAGGTGGCTCAGTGGATAGAGCACTCAGCCTAGAGTTAGGAAAATGTGAGTTCGAACCTGACCTCACACACTCACTAGTTGTGTGACCCTGGGCAAGTCAATTCATTTCTTTCTGCCTCAGTATCCTCAGCTATGAAATAGTGATGATGATGATGATGATGATATTATTGCTGGTGATGATGATGATGCATAACACCTATCTTCTCGGCTTGTTATGGGAATTAAATGAGATAGTTCCAAAACACTTAGGACAGTCCCTGACACATAGAATTTACCTAAAACACAATTGTGTCTCTTCTTGCTGAAGAAGATTGAATGGCTCTCTAGTGCCTCTAACTTAAAACACAAATTCCTTTTCTTGGAATTTAAAGACCTTCACAAGGTGGGTTTAACCTATTTTATGGTCAAAATTTACATTACTACCCCTCACTCGATCTATCTTCTTGCTACACTAGCCTATGTGATGCTCCTTATATGCAAACTTCCATCTCCTGACTCAATGTCTCCAGGAGTATAAACTGTTTCCTAATGCCTGGAACATTCTCACACCTCACCTCTAATTCCTTGGATTCCTGGTTCCCTTTAAGGCTCAGTTCCAGTGATACTGCCCCCCTTCAAGACATTTCCTAATCATTCCAGTTGGTAGTGCACTGTCCTCCTGAAATTACTTGCTACTTACTCTATAAAATGCATACCCATTATCTATCAATCATCCATCCATCCATCCACCAAGCCATCTATCTATCCAGCCATCTATCTATCTATCTATCTGCCATCTCTGTATTAAATATAAAATCCACTGGCTTTTAAAACCCTTCATAAACTGGCCCTATTCTACCTTTCTAGTCCTCTCATATATTCTTACTTTCCATGTGAATACTGGTTTTCTTGCTAAACATAAGATGCTCCATTTCTAGATCCCAGGAATTTTCACCAGCTGTCTCCTATGTCTATAATACTTTCCCTCCTGATCTCTACCTTCTGGCTTCCTTCAAGTCTCAGCTGAAGTCTGTTCTTCTACAAAAAGCATTTCCTGGTCTCCCTTAATGCTGGTGCCTTCTCTCTGAGATTAATTCCACTTTATTCTGTCTATAACTCATATTCATATAATTGCTTACATGTTCCTTCCTCCATTTGATGGTGATCACCTAGAGATTAGGGACTATTTTGCTTGCCTTTGCATCTCCAATGCTTGTCAATGTGTCTGGCATCTAGTAGGTGCTTCATAAATGTTTGTTGCTTTATTGACTTAAAGTATCTGTGTATGAGAATATTGTATTACAGTGGAAAGAACCCTGGGTTTGGAGTTGAGGTATATCAGTTGAAATCCTATCTCTGTCACTACCTGTTTGACTGTGGGCATGCCCCTCCACCTTGCTATATCTCAGTTTCCTCACCTGTTATATGTGGGGTCTTGACTAGAAGATCTCTAAGGGTCCATTTCAACCTCTTGGTTTATTACAGTTCTATAGGTTGTTTTTAACCCAATTGAAGGCAATCTCATTGAAGGCAGGAGTTGTTTATCTTTGTTGTCTTCATATCACTGGAACCTAAATGTTTGGCACATAGTAGGCATTTAATATATGCCCATTGAATTGAACTGAATTTCAAAGCCGAACTGAGGATTCAAAACTAAGCACTGGGCTCTAAACCAGGCCTTTTTTTCAAGGTATGAAAAGCTCGTGGAACTTTACAGAAGTGGTTTGTGTCCTGCAGTCCTCTTAAATACCTTCACAGATGGTAAAATCACTGTTTATCAGAGGGAAGGTGTTTTCATTGGAAAATGCTCCCATCCAAATCATTTACTAAAGGTTATTGCAGCTATTGAATGAAGAAAAACAGAGAACAGAGCTAAGAGACCTGGCCACCATCCTGCCAGGTACCTCTGTTACGATAGCAAATGTCTCCCCAAAGGCAGCATTGAAAGCTGTGGGTTTATAACAAGACCATTTTGCAGTCTAGTTTTCTGTATCTCATGACTTTCCCTTATAGTAAATCAGGCCTAGATTCTAATGCTTGTCCTTTGTTTAAATATATGAGATTGGCCAACAAGCTGGGCTTGTTTCAATGTTATCACATTACTGACCCTTCCTCAACCAAACTGGGCAATCTTGGAAGACTTTGTGCCTATCAGTAGAAGTTCCTCCATCTGTCTTACTGTCTCTCTGTTTCTGTCTCTCTGTATCTTATCTCCATTTTTTGCTGCCTCTCCCTCTTGGTCTCTCCCTTCTCTCTGTCTCTCTGTTTTCTGTCTGTCTCTCCTCTCGATATGTCCATCTGTTTACTTGTCTCTGTTTCTCTGTGCCTTTTCAAGTCTTCTGTACATTTTTCTGTTTGCCTCTACATCTCTGTCTTCTCCATCAGTTTGTCTTTCTGTCTTAACTCTCTTCTTCCTTCCTTCAATTTCTTTCATTGTACAGGTGCTTCTCCCCAAGGGCAAAACTCTTTTGACTTCTTCTCTGCTCTAGTGTTTATCAATAACCAGCCCCTTCTGCTCATTACAGTGCTGTTTCCCTTAACATTTGTCTAGATCAGGGTTTCTTAAACTTTGTCCACTCCTGACCCCTTTTTAAAATCTGGGCAGTGATCATCAGCAATCCATGGCCTGAGGGCATGTGCAGTGAAAAATGCTTCAGTGAAATTGTGAGATGCAACATGGGCAGGCACTGCCAAAATAACTCATATTCATCACACATTTGGTTTTTAATTAATTTTTGGTTCTTAAGCATTCAGAAACCTTTTTTCTGTTGCCAAATACCCATATTTGATCATGACTCACAATTTAAGAGGCACTGTTGTTGTTGTTTTTGTTGTTGTTGTTGTTGTTGTACTTGTCATTCATTTTCCAAGAGGACCATGATATCAGGGAAATACTGACATGACTTGCAGTTGACTTTGGTTTGAGGGAGGGAGGGCTATGCAAGGTCACCAGCCTCACTTTCTCCTCCAGAGCCATCTGGATCCAGGGACCAGATATTCATCAGAATGACTGGAGATGATCCAGGATGCATGGGAGACCTTGGCCCCTTTAGGCTAAGGCCTTTTCATATACTCACTTAGAGGGAGGTAATGCCCATTCAGTGAATAGGCCTCTTTAAGAAGTGAATCAACGAATGGCCCCTTTAGTTAGAAAAAAAGAAAAAAAATCAAGGTGGGAGGGAGAGATCCTCAGGGTTGCTGTTCCAAAGGGAAACAGTTACCATTGACATTCACTCTAAGCCAGGAGGGCCCAAAATACAGTCATCAAGTGGAACTTGGGCAGGGACCTAGTGTGGTCCAATCTATGAGCTTCAGAGTGAACTGGGTTTAAGGTTTTGTGAACTGAAAGAAAGAAAGAAAGAAAGAAAGAAAGAAAGAAAGAAAGAAAGAAAGAAAGAAAGAAACAAAGAAACAAAGAAAGAAACAAAGAAGGAGGGAGGGAGGGAGGAAAGAAGGAAAGAAAGAAAGAAAGAAAGAAAGAAAGAAAGAAAGAAAGAAAGAAAGAAAGAAAGAAGGAAGGAAGGAAGGAAGAAATTTAGCCAATAAAGAACCACTGTAGACTCTAGACCAAATTCCTCTCCCTGGCTGTACTCCTTTTTCTTCCTTTAAGACCTTTCTTTTTGGGGGGAGGGATGGGGGGAGACCAGGATTTTTTTTTTTTTTTTTTGCTTAGAGATAGAAAACCTCCGAAGCCATTTAGTCCAAAAATCTCATTCTATCAATGAAGAAATTGAGGCTTGGAGAAATGAAGCGATTTCGCCAAAGTCATACAGGAAATAAAGGTAACTAGAGAATCTTTAGATCATGGTTTAGAGCTGGAGTTAAAGGAAAAATTAAAGGCATTTCTTCTAAATGCTGCCATTTTGTGGATTAAAACCCAAACCAAAAGAAAAAACAAACTGGAAGTCCAGATATGCTTATGATTTGTCCAGGCTCACAGAGATAAAATGTGACAGAGATAGGACTCAAAACCCTTTCTTCTAATTCCAAATTCAGCTTTCTTTCCTTGTTAACACAACTCTTTTTCCTTGGCATCACTGTCCAAAGGTATTTGAAGGCAATGTGGTGTAATGGGAAGATCTTTGGCCTGATCGTGAGAAAACCTAGTTTCTTGTCTCTGATCTGTGACTAACTAGATGTATGACTCCTGGTAATTATCTTGTCTGCGATTCAGTTTCCTCACTGTTGAATGAGGGAGGGTAGTAAACCAGATGTAAGGCTGTAAGGCTCCTTCTATCTCAAAAGCCCAGGAATGAGACATACAACTATTTTAGGTGAAAAACTCACTCTCTCTCTTTCTCTCTCTCTCTCTCTCTCTCTCTCTCTCTCTCTCTCTCTCTCTCTCTCTCTCCCTCCTCTCTCTAGAGAGAAACAGAGAGACAAAGGGTCAGAAAGAGATGGGGAGAAAGAAACAGAGAGAAAGACAAAGAGAGACAGATACAGAAGAGAGATACAAAGACAAAGAAAGACGAGAGACACAAATGAGTGACAGAGAGTAAAAAGAGAGAGGAGTGAAGATAGAAAAGAGGACAGACAGAGAAAGATATTAAAAAGAGGCAGAGAAAGACAGAGACAAGAAAGAGAAAAGACAAAAAAAAAGACAGTAGAAAGGCCAATTGGGAGCAATGGGCAAAAGTTTTGAATGGGCTGAACTGGGCTCTGATTCAGGACCAACTTCAAAGTTCCTAATATTGTGAATTAAGCCTTTGAGATGTACCAAAATGTACTTCTGCAAGAGGTAGTTGATTCCTCTCACTTCAGATCTTCAATTAAGGATTCAATGATCGCCTACAAATTTCCTTGTATTTTATATGTGTGTGCATGTTTACATACATATATACACACATATACATATACACATACATACACATATATATGTATACATAGATATAGATGTGTGTGTCTTTGTATATAAATTGCTTCATATAATATAATTTAAGATCCCTGAGAGCAGCTACTATTTTACATTTATTTTGGTCTCAGAATTTACCACAGTGCCTGGCACATAGGAAAGGCTTAATAAATGCTTGATTGTGGTTTGGTTGGTTGGTGTCAGAGGGTTTTTTTTTCCCTCTATGGGCAGAGTTAGATGATCTCTGAGGTTCCCTTCAACTCTCAGATCTCTTATTCTGTGTTCTGAAGCTGACCTCTGCTCTTCTGAACTGCCTGCATGTTTGCCCCAGATTAGGGAGAACCTCCTTTAGGCTGATCTCTTTTTTAAGGCCACTGGGGACAGTTGCTACCTTCATACCCTGTGGAACCTCCCTTTCCCTTCTTCCCCTTGTTCTGCTGATTCTCTCCCTCCCTTCCCTCTCTCTCTCTCTCTCTCTCTCTCTCTCTCTCTCTCTCTCTCTCTCTCTCTCTGTCTCTCTGTCTGCCCCCATCCCTCTCTGTCCCTCTTTCTTGAAGCCTGAACATTAGAAGGAAACACAAAAGTAACACAATTACATCAGTCTGGGGAAATTGCATGGTCTACTGGGGATAAGCATCTTTGCAGCTGCAAACTCCCCCTACATTCTTGGCAGCTTTGGCAAAGGAAGACTGACAGTGTCGCTTTCACTGTGTGGGCTCTGGCTGACTCCTCATTTAGCATAAGGAGTAGAGGATGCTCTTGGCGGGAGTCCTCATAGTAGGCTGTGCCATATGCTGGGCGCCTTGCCTACCACACCTGACTTTTGTTAACACTCCACTTGGATAGGAGAATGGGCAAGCATTTGAAAGTAAGGAGGGATAGGAGAGAGGAAGACCGGGTGTACTTTCAGAAAACCCATTCTCTCTTTACCCCCAGCCTAACTTGTTATCTCTTTCAGTAGGAATAACACCCTGCCTTACATCCAGGGGAGTTTTATCATTTTTAAAGTTTTTTTTACAGTTTTCAAAATATTTCAGCATGTGTTATGTCATTTGATCCATATAACAAAGCTGAGAAGGAAGCACAATAGGGATTATAATTAGAGATTATACTTATTCTTTGCAGCTACTAAAGGCAGAACAAGGAATTAGGGATAGAAACTGCAGAGAAACAGGTTGAAGCTGTATGTAAGCAAATATTTTCTTACAGTTATAACAATTTCAATGACTAATGGACTTCCCCAGGAGGTAATAATTATTTCTAATGTTTACATAGGGTTTTAGGCTTTGCAAACCATTTTATATTCTTTATCCAACCTGAACCTCCCAAAAGTTTTGTGGATTAAACATTATTATCATAGTTTATGGATGAGGCAACTGAGGCTCAGAGAATTTCTCCTAGATGTAATAGCTGCCTGATCATGGATCCAGGTCTTCTGAGTTCTAAGGTTAGTGTTCTAGCTATTGGATCTCACTATCTCTCTGAGTATTAATGGCTCCCCTTCTCCTGGTGGTCCTCAAGCAAAGTCAGGATGACCACTTGTTGGGACCAGGGGAAAGAAGATTCTTGGTGAAATATTGGTTGGGCTAGATAACTTCTGAGGTGAGTTCCCATCTAAGATTCCATGGAAATGTAATTGACAGTCAGAGAGATCAAGGGATTTATTGCAGGCTAAGTGAGGATGATAAAAATATCAGATTCATATAGTGCTGTAGATAGATAGAGAGAAAGTATATGCCAGGCACTGGGAATATAAGTACAAACAAGGAAGACAGCCCCTGGCCTCAAGGAGCTTATATTTTAATGAGCTAAGAAAACATAGAAAGGGGAACTGGAAAAGTTATGTGCCGGGGGGGAGGTGGGGGGAGGGAGGAGGGTGTGTGGGGGCTGGAGTAGGTCTGCTGTTGAGTTCCTTGACAGGAAATATAAAGAGGCAGATGATTCAGGATTCAAAGTGAGAGTAGCTGGGCCCCTCATGAAATGGTGGTCTGAGGTAGGGACTCCCCAGTCAGGAGCATGAGTCACAGGATGGAGGGTTCTTAAATGAGACTCATTTTAATCTCAGCAATCCTATGAGGGAGGCATTATAAACACCATCATCCCCATTTCACAAATGAGGAAACTGTGGGTCATAGAGCTTAAGTAACTTGAGAATGTTTGTACCATTAGTGTCAGAAGTAGGGTTCATACCTCAATCTTCCTGACTCCAAGAATCTCCCAGGTCATATTGCTGTCTCTTAAGGGGAAACTCAAATCCATCCTCCTGACAAGTCCTACACTCTTTATGCTACATCAAGTCATCCTTTAGGTTTCTTTATTTTCCTTTATAAATGTGCTCTACTGGAGCAGAGGTCCTCTTCTAATAAACCTAAAGGCACCTGCACCCATACATCACATCTATCCCCCATACACACACACACACACACACACACACACACACACACACACACACCCCACACACAAACATAAAGCATATATAAATATAAATGTGTGTATACATGCATCATATACATTGATATACAAGTAGACATACATACCTACATATCCATATACACTCATACACACAACTCTATCTGCCTCAGTTTCCTCATCTGTGAAATGAACTAGAGAGAGAAATGACAAACTACTACAGTATCTTTGCCAAGAAAATCCCAAATGGGGTCATGAGAATTCAGACATGACCATGATGACTGAATAACAACATATACACACATATACAGATATCGGTGTGTGTCCATAGGACTGCATAGAACATGATATACATATATATGTGTATATGCACAGAGACACAATATGCTTTTGCTATTTTCTCCTTCTATTTTCTTATCTTTGTGTTCTCCTAGATCCTCTCCTTCTCCCTCACTAACTCCATTGCGTACAATAGAAACTGTTGGACTTTTTCTTCCCATTTGATCTTTAGATACTCTCCCTGCTCAAAGCATGCTCATCTTCTTTGTGAGAAGCTTAGTTGTGGGAGCTCAACTGAACCTCTATTTCCCTCCTTGTTTCTTGCAACTAATAGCCTGTTTCTGTGGTGTGGTAGAAAGGAGCCTAGAAGGGGATCTTAACATTTGGGTTAAAATACTAAAAAGCAAACAAAACCCTCAATTTCCTTATGCATAGAACAACCTATTAAGTCTTATGGGAAATACAGAGGCTGGATAGGACCTTGGCCTTTCCCTAATGAAGCTTATAATCTAGTAGGGAGAAAAACACATGTATAGATAATACAAAATAGCAACTAGGGCCGTCAAGAGAGAGTGCTGGGCATGAGGATAGGAAGACTGATCTTCCAGATTTTAAATATGGCCTCAGACATTTATCAGCTGTGTGACCCTGGACAAATCACTTATCCTGTTTACCTCATTTTCCTCATCTCTAAAATGAGCTGGAAAAGTAAACGGTGAAGCACTACAGTACCTTTGCCAGGAAAACCCCAAATGAGGTCACAAAGAGTCAGGTATGACTGAAAAAGACTGAAAAGCAACAATAAAAGCAAGTGATAAGTTCATTGGAGGGCTCCAAAAGTGCTTCATAAAGTCTGGAGCAGTAAAAAGAGAAAGCTTCACTTGGTGGTGGGCAATGGGGAAAGGGGAGAGGGGTCTCTAGGAAATGCTTTGAGGAAGAAATAGCATTTTGAATAGGTTTTAAAGGCCTAAGAATTCAGTGAACAAAAAAGAAAATGGCAGATCTTTCAGCCATGAAGAATCTATCTTTTTCCCTACTGTTAACGTTTCTTGTAACTTTGAGTTTATCCCTTGATTGTTCTATATGTCAGTTTCCTCATTGCCCAGATGGGTAACATTAATCCCTACCAAACTTGTTGTGAGGAACAAAGGCGATGAAAGAACCTTGAAAAATGTCATGCTCTATACACTATATGGGTGATAACTTTTATTTGAAACTTCATGGTTCCCTACCTCAAATCTCAATCAAGTTCAATTCAACACACACACACACACACACACACACACACACACACACACACACATTCACACTCAATATTCTCCTTGAAATTAAATGCAAGTCATTTTTTGTTGCTTTTTGTTGTCTTGATAGAGGTAAGAAGGGGCTTTCTCAATCCATTGTCCCATTACAACTCAGAGAAACTCTATTAATATGCAGCAATATCTTAGAATTAAACCATTTCTTTTCCTCTAGAAGAAATTTGCCAAATTAGAGCAAAAGCATGGACAAGAAATAATATGTAAGAGCAGAGTGAGAAAAGTGTGAGAGAGCTAAAGAGTATTTTATATCATGATTGGTAAAAAATAACAAGGACATTTAGCCTGGGAAAGGAACATGATATTTGCCTTTAGGTTAGCATGTGGAAGAAAGATTAAATTTGTTCAGGGGACTCCAGCAAAGAAACTAGGAACCAAATAACTTGACAATGCACTTATTATATTCTCATGGAAAAGATGGTAAAATGAGGAATAATTAATAGTATAACTAGGTGAATTTGACAGTGTATGAATTACCTGGACTTAAGGACAGGTCATAAAGAATTTAATGTTAACTTGGAAGTATGTCTCCAATGGAATATCCAGGCATCTGTGGTGTTTAAAATTTTTAGCACTGATAGATTAAATAGATACAGGCATAGTTGTTATGTTTATTAAATTTGCACATGACAGAAAGCTCAAAGGGATATTTAACCCACCGTGTGATACAGTTGGGGCTTCAAAGGATCTCCATAGGTTAGAATGCTGCATTGAATCCAAAAAGAAGAAATTGAATAGGTATAAACGTCAACTCTGGTACTTAGATCCCAAGTCTAACTCTTCCACTCTTCCATTACAAGATTGAGGAAGGGTGTTGACTAGATACAGGTGCTCTCTGGAAAAAAAAAAAAAATATATATATATATATATATATATATATGTATGTATACATATGCATGTATATGTGTGTATATATGTGTGTGTGTTTGTGTGTGCGCGTGTGTGTGTGTGTGTGTATAAAATTTGGAGATTGTTGTAAACTGCAAACTCAATGTGAAGGAACAATGGATGGCTAAGGAAGATAATTTTATGTTGGGCTGCATTAAACAAGG
The DNA here is from genome assembly GCA_011680675.1 of Gymnobelideus leadbeateri. NCBI lineage: Eukaryota > Metazoa > Chordata > Mammalia > Diprotodontia > Petauridae > Gymnobelideus > Gymnobelideus leadbeateri. Next base: position 50,832 of record WOXC01003739.1, read on the forward strand.
AATAGTGCCTATGACAATGTCCTGTCCATACCCCATCTAGAGGATATTTAGTTTATGAAGGACATTGACTATCTAAAGAGATTTCAGAGTAAAAAATTCAGGATGTCTGAATGTAATAATGCAAAACATCTTAGATTCATAATGTATGAGGATATTTTGAAGAAAATGGGGGTCCTTGAAGAAATTATTTAACTGGAACAAGAATTCCACATGATATATGAAAGATAAGATTTTTTTTCTCTCTTTTTTCCCAAATGCTCTATTAAATTGGGGTTTACATCATTCATTTCTGCCAGATTTTGAGTTAAAATTTTCCCCCATTTTCCCTACCCCCCACCCCAGAATAGCATTCCCACAGGATAACCCCTTGTTCCATCTACTTTCTCCCATATCTTCTCCCATACCCCCTTCCACTTTTTCAGTAGGGCAAGGTGAATCTCTGTGCCCCAATGCCTGCACATCCTGTTTCCTAATTATATGTAAAATATTATTAATAATATTATTTATATATTTTACACATTTGATTTTAAAACTTTGAATTCCAGATTCATTCCCTTCCTCCCTTGTCACCCACCCTTACTGGGAAAATAAGCAGTTCAGTATAGGGTGTACATGTGAAGCTATGTTAAAACATTACCATAGTAGATATATTGTAAAAGACTGACTATATTTCCTGCCCTCCTATTCCACCTCCCACTTGGTTTATATCCTACTTTCATCATGTCCCTTTTCAGAAGTCGGTGCTTCCAACTTCCCTCACCCCCTTCCCTCCCAACCTCCCTTCCATCATCCTCCCTCTCATTACCTTCCCCCCTACTCTCCTGTAGGGTGATATATACTATTTAGTATGTATGTCATTTTTTCCCTGATTCAAATTCAATGAGAATAAGGTTTTGCCTTTTTACCTTCCTGTTCCCCCCCCCCTCCTTGTAACAATTTCCCTTGCCTCTTCTATATGAAATAATTTACCCCATTCTGTCTCTCCCCATCTTCTCTCATTATATTCCTCTCTCACCTCTTAATTTCACCTTTCAAGTATCATCCCTTCCTATTACATTTGACCTTTGTCCTCTATGTATACCTGTAAACATATATACACACATTTACATGTGTATTCATATGACCATATACCCTTCTTCAACTATTTTCATACTGAGAAAAGTTTCATCAGTTACAGTTATTGTTTTTCCATGTAGGAATGTAAACAGTTCAACATTGATAAGTTCATGATGATTTCTTTTTCCTGTTTACCTTCTCAAGCATCTCTTGCTTCTTGTGTCTGAATGTCAAATTTTCTATTCAACTCTGCTTTTTTCCTCAAGAATGCTTGAAAGTCCTCTATTCCACTGAATGACCATATTTTTCCCTGAAACATGATACTCAGTTTTGCCGAGTAGGTGATTCTTGGTTTTAATCCCAGGTCCTTTGCCCTGTGGAATATCATATTCCATGCCCTTCCATCCCTCAGGGTAGAAGCTGCCAGATCCTTTGTTATCCTGATTGCATTTCCAAAGTATTCAAATTGTTTCTTCCTGGCTGCTTATAATATTTTCTCCCTGATCTGGGAATTCTGGAACCTGGCTATAATATTCTTAGGAGTTTTCTTTTTGGGACCTATTTCAGGAGGTGATTCGTGGATTCTTTCAACCTCTATTTTGCCCTGTGGTTCTAAAATATCAGGGCAATTTTCCTGGAGAATTTCTTGAAGGATGATATCTAGGTTCTTTCTTTGATTGTGGTTTTCAGGTAGTCCAATAATTGTTAGATTTTCTCTCCTGGATCTATTTTCTAGGTCTGTGGTTTTCCCTATGAGATATTTCACATTGCCTTCTATTCTTTCAGTTGCTTGGGTCTGTTTAACAGCATTTTGATTTCTCATAAAGTCGCTAGCTTCCATTTGCTCCAGTCTAATTCTGAAGGAATGATTCTCCTTGGTGAGCTTTTGAGATTCTTTTTCCATCTGGCAAATTTGGCTTTTTAAGGCATTCTTCTCCTCATTACCTTTTTGAGCCTCTTTTGCCATTTGAGTTAGTCTTTTTTAAGGTGTTATTTTTCCTCAGTCAGGCTGTTGACTGTCATTTCATACTTTTCTTGCATCTTTCTTATTTCCCTTCCCAATTTTTCCTCCATTTTCACTTATCTGCTTCTTAAGGTCTTCTATGGCCTGTGAGTAGCTTGTAGCTTAGCCTAGAAGATGGCGGAGTAGAAACCGCTCTTCCACACAGCTCTTGCTCCCACCACCTCTGAATTTATATAAAACGGGACTCTGAACGACCTCTGGAGCTCTAGAACCCACAAAATTACACAGAGAAACTAACTTCCCACTGGGGACAGCCTGGCAGCCGTGCAGGGAGAGGCCAGCACAGCACTCTGGGAGCCAAGCTCAGGCCTGCATGAGTTGGAGGTTTTAGCCCCAAAGAGGCTAGACCAGCAACTGGCTGGAGGGACCCCAAAACACCAGTAGCTGTGGCATTTCCAGAATTGTCAACACATACATGCCAACCACAAAGTGAAAGGTTAGTACAGTATGGACTTTGGGACTCATTAGTGGGGAGAACAAGTCAGCCTCTTTCCCTGGGGGCGAATAGCCTCTCAGTACTTTAGCAGAGCAGCAGACTCACTCAGCAGCTTCAGTTCTTGGCCTGCAGATTGTAGGGGGATCCAGCAATCAACCTGGGGGTTAATCACTCTTGCTTTACCCTTCTTGCATCTGGATTGCAGTCTGGGGTGGAGGTCTTGGGGTGTGTGACCAGCTTGCCAGAGTGTATGGAGACTTCAGAGAGGCCACCCACCTAATACCTCTGGCAGTTGAGAAAACCCCAGCATTTGGGACAGAAGCTCCCCTGGCTGGTGGCAGAGTCCTACTGTGGCAACAAGCCCCAAAGTCAAGTAATTGAGTGGCAACATGCCTAGGCAAAGGAAACAAAATAAACAGAAAAATTCAACATTAGACTCCTATTTTGGGGGTATAGAGGACAAAGCATGGAACAGGAGGAGGACTGTGAGGTCAGAACTCCTGCACCTAAAGCCCCAAATGAAAATATAAGGTGTTTACAGGCCATAGAGGACCTTAAGATGAAGATAAGAGAAACAGAGGAAAAATTGGGAAGAGAAATGAGAAAGATGCAAGAAAAATATGAAATGAGACTCAACAGCCTGACTGAGGAAAATAACAACTTTTTTCTCTCTTTTGAAAATCATTTTTATCATCTTAAAATGGCTCACCATTTCATTCATCTTCATGGTTAAAGGTTAGTTAGGTGGATTAACTAGTATCAGAGTTTTATAGGTAGAAGGGACCTTAAGGATGTTTTTTTATTATTTAAAAATTTTTAAAATTCAAATAAAAATACAGCTTATTCCCAGAGAAATTAATCGATTTGTCCAGTCTCATGAAACTAGTAAATGGTGGGTCTGTAACTTGAACACAGATTATTATTTCCACTCCCAGATAAAGAGACTGAGGGAGAAATGATGTAAGATCAACTCACTCAACATACAGTCAGCAGACAAATATTCATTAAGCACCTACACTGTCCCAAAAACTGGGAATATAAATAAAGTAAAAATAAAAACAAAAACACTCTGCTCTCAAAGACCTCATAATCAAATCAAGAAAACAACATTCAATGAAGTAGGTACAAACAAGGTATATAAATTTTAAATTTGAGAATAACAATAGAGGAAGGAAGTAAATAGTATTTATTTTTCATTTATTATGTCCTAGGAAATATATTAAGTACTTTAAAAGTATCTCAGTTGATTCTCACAATAACCTTGGAATGTAGGCATTATTATTATTTTATTTTTATAGTTGAAGAAACTGAGGCAAATGCATTAAATAACTTGTCCATATTTACACACTAATAAATGTCTGTGAAGTTTGAATTCAAATATAATTGACTCTAGGACTAGTATTCTATCCGTTGTGCCATTATCAAGCAGTACTCAGTCTTTTTATCATATGGGGCCTGAGGTTGTGACTTTTGCTTCTAGTTCAGGACTTGAACATATCTGTCATACTTATACTGTGGATAAAAGGGAAGTGTTGCATAGGCGGTGCTAAGGAACTGATCCATGCTTAAGAAAAGATGGGATTCAGGACTCTGGAGAGCTCCAAGGAACCATTGTAGCTCAGAGACATTATCTGAACCAATGTTAACTTCTTTAGGACAACCTTAATCTACAAATTGCATAAATAAATTATTAAGTTATCTCTTATCTCTTATCATAGATGGTGTAAAGCCTTACATTTTAATAATAACATTACAAACCTCTTTTTTGAACCTCTCATTGGCCTGGTAAAATAAATGTCATTATTATCCATATTCTCCAGATAAGGCAACCTATGTTCATGGAGGTGAAAAAGAAAACAAACTAGCAAGTGTTTGAGATTTGAATCCAGGCATTTCTGACTCCAAGTTCATCATTCATTCTATTGCACCTATCTGTCTATAAGGAGTACCTAATCCAGAGTTTCTTAACATGAAGTCTATGTGCTTATTAAAATAATTCAATATCTATATTTCCATATATTGGTTTTCTTTTTAACCTTAAGAATTTGAATTTATGTATTTCAAAACATATAATTCCTAAGAGATCATAGAGTTCATCAAACTACCATGACACATACAACAAAGTTTAAGTACTCCTGATTATGTACAATTTCCTCATTTTAGAGAGTATGAAAATGAGAACCAGATAGATTAAATGGTTTGCCCAAGGGAATAAGCATCATGATGATGATGATGATGATGATGATGATGATGATGATGATGATGATGATGACAGATGTTGTTTATATTATATCTTTAGGGTTAAAATTGCTTTACAGATAATATTCATTTAATCCTCAAAATTCAGTGACTAGGTATGCAAAATATCATCTTAGCCATCTTATGGATAATCAAATTGAAACTCAGAAAATTTGGATGACTTGTTCATGAACATAAAGCTATTAGACCTTGGAGACACAATTAGAATCTGGGTTTCACCTAATTTCAGTTCCAGGTTTCTTTCTATTATCAATAGAGTAAATAACATCTAGAGGTTATTAATGGGGATTTTTTTTGCCCTATTGAAGTTATCCAGAGATTTAAAAAATGTGTCATTGAAATATGCAATTATCTTTGCCTTTCTTTGTATTAGTACAGGCCTAGAATATATTAAGTGCTTAATAAATGCTTGTGGATTGCCTCACTGACTGATTTTTGTGGACTCTTATCTCTAGTGATTTCCCTTATTCAGAGGATTTATTTTACCTGGTTGTAACATTTAGCATTTTCTTGTGTCTTTTAACATATGAAAGAATTCCTGAATGAAAAATAGCCTTTGCTTATTTGTCAAATTGATCTTCCAAAAAGCAGGTAGGACCATGCCACCCTCATATCATTGGCTATCTATTGTCTTCAAGATTAAAATAAAACATCACCTGCTTTACTCATAGTTTAGGCTCTTTCTACCTTTTTATTCTTCTTATACCATAATCATTTGCTCTGCTATTCAGTGACACTGGTCTCATTGCTGTTCCTCAAATAAGACCTTGCATATTCTTACTGTCTTGAACACCTCTTAACTTTCCTGGCTTCCTTCCAGATTTAGTACTTTATAGTACTTTCTGCAAGAGGACTTTCCTAAATCCCCTTAAATGCTAGTCCCTTCCCTCTGAGATTATCTCCAGTGTTTCCTGTATATATCTTGTTTGTATGTAGTTGTTTGTATATGGCTTTTCCAATTGGACTTTGACCTTCCTAAGACCAGGGGTTATTTTTTGCCTTTCTTTGTATCTCCAGATCTTAGCCCAGTGCCTGGTCTTCCTTCTTGACTTCACTTGAGACACTGGTGGACCTGGGGCCAGGAATATCTTCTGGGTTCAAATTTCATGCAGTAGTTAAGGGCTATTTAGTCATTTGCAAAGGCGCTAACCTCTTTGAGCCTCAATTTCTTCATGTGTAATGTGATGATAAATATATCCACAGTACACAACTGGTACTGGATTGTTGTGAGACTGAAATAAGAAAAGACATTGTTATACTCTGCTTTTAAAAAAATCTATAGACATTTCTCTTATTATTGTTTAATGTAGGGCTATTCAAGAACCTTATGGACACAGTTGGAAGTTCAGAAAACATGTCCTTGGGGAAGTTTCTTTTTCCCTAAAGCAAATTTATTTGGATGATAACATGCAGATAAAAAAAGAGACGTATTTGTTGGTCATTTAAAATGTTTTAAATTAAGTATGGAAGGGCACACCTATAGTCCGTGCTAAAGAGGGAAGCTGAGGTTAGTGGATCTCTTGAGCTCAGTAGTTTTAATTAAATTTTAGTTTTAATTTTCAATATTCATTTTTATAAGATTTTGTTACAAATTTTCTCCCCATCTCTCCCTTACCACCCCCACCACAAGATAGCAAACTTACTGAATACCCCTTGCTGCAATCTGTTTTCTCTTATACCCTAACCCATCACCCCCCATAACTTTCTTGTAATGACATGATATATTTCTATACCCCATTGCCTGTATAACTTATTTCCTGGTTGCATGTAAAAATGATGTTTTTTTAAACATTTGTTTTTAAAACTTTTAGTTCCAGGGGCCAGAGCCAAGATTGCAGAGTAGAAACAGCACTTCCACAGTGCTCCAGCCCACACCACTTCAAAATCATGTAAAAGGGGACTCTGAACAACTTCTGGAGCTCCTGCACCCACAGAACAACACAGAGAAGCTAACCTCCTGCTGAGGACAGCCCAGCAGCCATGTAGGGAGCTGCCAGAGCAGCACTCTGGGAGTGGTGTGAGCTGGAGTGCCGTGGAAGTGCTGTTTCTACTCTGCCATCTTGGCTCTGCCCCCCAAGGCTCTTTTTTTGATAATGGCTTTCAGGTAGTCCAATAATTGTTAAATGATCTCTCCTGGATGTTTTCCAGGTCAGTGGTTTTTCAAATGAAATAGTTCATGTTGCCTTCTATTTTTTTCGTTTGGATCTGTTTTATAATATCTTGATTTCTCATGAAGTCATTAGCTTCCATTTGCTCCAATCAAATTTTGAAGGAATTATTCTCTTCAGTGAGTTTTAAAATTCCTTTTCCATGTGACCAATTCTGTTTTTTAAGGCATTCTTTTCCTCATTGCCTTTTTGGCCTTTTTTGTCATTTGGGTTAGTCTATTTTTTAAAGTGTTATTTTCTTCAGCATCTTTTTGGGTCTCCTTTAGCTGGATGTTGACTCATTTTTCATGATTTTCTTGCATCATTCTCATTTCTCTTCTCATTTTTTCTCCACTTCTCTTACTTGATTTTCAAAATTGTTCTTAAGATCCTCCATGGCATGCAACCAGTTCATATTCTTCTTTGGGGCTTTTGATGCTGGAGTTTTGGCTTTGTTGTCTTTTTATGGTTCTATGTTTTAATCTTTTTTTTCCCTCCAGAAAGGTTCTATGATCTGATTGTGCTTCCTCTGTTTTCTCATTTTTCCATCCAGTTACTTGACTTTTGAGCTCTTTGCCCATGGTAGAACTCTGCTTTCAGAATGGAGAGTGCTTTGTCCCAAATTTCTGGGTTTTTGTGCAACTGTTGTCAGAGCTATGAGGGGGAAGCTATCTCTACAACTTCCACAAGATCTGGCACTCTTGTGTTCCTTACCCCAAGACTGTGACCCAAATCCAAGTAGGTCAAAGCAAGAAAAATTTCCCTTTGAATGGTTGCTTGGTCCCCTTATGATCTGCAAGCCAGGAGCTCTGGAGGCAACCATGAGCTGCAGTCACTATGCTGCCTCCACCCCTGCCTGGGTGGCAGGGATATGATCATGATCTCGAACCCAGTTCCAACAGAGTTCCCTAATGACCTTTTACATTCTCTTTGGAATTTATGGGTTGAGAAGTCTGGAAGCTGCTGCAGCAGCCAGTGGTTCGCTTTCCTGAGATCTGCTCTGGCAAGTCTGGGCCATGAGTCTGGGCTGGCATGGCTTATGTGGGCCTGTGCTCAATTCTTAGCCTGGTGTGATAGACCCTTCCTGTCAGCCTGCCAGGATGCCTTCAGCAGGAGATTTGCTTCTGTCTGCCACTTTGTGGGTTTTGTACATCTAAAATTTGTTTAAAGTCATATTTTATAGGTATTGGAGGTGGTTGGAACAGGAGCTCAAGCAAGGTTCTGCTTTTACTCTGCGATCTTGTCTCCACCCTTAGCTGAGTAGTTTTTAACTGTAATTGGAGCTAAAGTCAGAAGTTCCCAATAAGTTTGGAATCAGCATGGTGGTAATCTGGGGTGAAGCACTAGCTTGCTTAAGAAGGGGTAGACCAGCCCAGGTAAGAAATGGAACAAGTCAAAGTTTCTGTACTTATCAGAAGTGGGAATGGTCACCTTAGGAGCCCTTGCATTGACAACCTGGAAGAGATAGGGAGACATAATGTTAAAACAAATCAAACCAAAATAAACCCCCTACCAAATTAAAATTAAACAAAATGTTCATAGTATTCTTCAAGTCATTTATTTAAAGAATTTCCTATTTGGATGTTTAAAAAAAGATAGAGAAAGGATGATTTTGAGTTTTGACAAAGTATTTTGTGTCTTCTAGAGAATTTTTTATAGAACATGATCTCAAATTATAAAGCTTGGGGGAGGAGAGGGATGGAAAGAAAGAGGGAAGACAGAAATCAATAAACCAATAAATATTTATTAAGAATCTATTGTGTACCTGACACTGTTACTCTTCTAGGTCCTGAGGGTAGAGAGAAAAATGAAATAGTTCTTGCCTTCAAAGAGGCTTAAATTCTCTTGAGGCAGCTAGGTGGTGCAGTTAATAGAGCACCAGCCCTGCAGTCAGGAGGACCTGAATTCAAATTCGGCCTAAGATACTTAACACTTACTAGCTGTGTGACATTGGGCAAGTCATTTAACCCTAATTACCTTGCCTCCCCCTCCCCCCCCAAAAAGAGGCTTAAATTCTATCAATAGAAAAGAATGCCATTTTAATTAACTTCCTACCCTGTCTCCCCCTCTCCAGTACCCCTCGCCCCAGAACTTTATATTTATTGAATATAAATCACCTTATATTTATTGAATTGATTAAAATCAATTTGGTCCACATCATAAGCATGTTAACTACATACCTTAAGATACTTTATGTTTATTTGGTATGTATCTTCTAACTATATATTTTAAACTCAAAAGGATAATAATTTTACACTTAATAAGGATATTTTATACTCATGTAAGTTCATTGAAGGAAATGAATTTTTTTATCTTTTCATCCTTTGAATGTAGTACAATGAATGACACACAATAGTTTTTAATATATGCTGGTGGAATTAATGATGGCAGCAGAAAGGAAGCAATCATTCATCCCTACCTTCTTCCCCATCACTGCTTATTTTCAAAATGAAGATGATGGAAGGAGAGGGTGTTAGATCCTTATATTTAGTCCTAGTTACTACAAGGGTTGCTCAATTCTCAAATTCTTACAGGAACCAAAGACAAAATTCTAATTATGATTGACTTATTTATTATTTATAGCCAAAGTCATCTCCAAAGCCAATTAGAATCTCACAGACTCCTTATCTGAATACCTATGTTAAATATAAGACAAAAATGAATGATATCCCCCGCTTTTTGTCTGCAACAAAAGACTTGATCATTCAGGTTGTAGGGTACTGTTGTCTTAGTTTTTAATTATTTTGTTCTTGGTGCATATGTTCATGCCCCAACCCTAATATGTTGGTAGAATTATAGAGACCCTATTATTTTCTGAGATACATCATGCTATGGAGGGCTGAAATGTCCATTCAACACTGCCAACTTCAGATTTTTAACAGAGTAGCAGCAGATCACTGTGTGAATTTATTTCCACAAGTGAAAGGATACAGATAGGGGTATCACTCCCTGGGTACAGGAAGGTGGTAGTAGTTGGGGGTTTGCCTTCTTTGGATGAATGCTTCAAAGGGCAATCTTTGAATTCTCATTTTCCAGAGGAGGTGGAGGTATTTATACTGGTCATCTCCATTTGATTGTCTTAGTGAATAAGACTATGGTTAGGTAATGGTAATTTGGGATTTGGATGATTAAATATTATCACCTTCACTGCAAATGTGTTTTGTTATTAGAAAGCAAAGGTCTGTATTTCATGGAGACACCCACACATTTCAATGTACACATTATCTATTTTTTATGTGAAAGTGCATCAATGCTATTATAAGCCATTTATAGGTTAACCTATAAATAGCCAAACATAAATTAAGAATGGTTTATGGTAGGTATATATCAGAATTTAGTTATATAAATAAAAACAGTATATGCATTATTTCATTACATAGATTTATATCTGGAAGGGAAAGTGAAGGTCATTTAGCCCAGACTTCTCATTTTACAGATGGAGAAACTGAGGCCAAAAATAGAAGTGACTTGTCTAGAATCATACAAGTATTGAGTGGAAAAACTGAGATTTGAACCCAGATTCTTTGATAACAAATCTCATCTCCTTTTCACTATTCCCTGATACTTTATACCATAGGGAAATAAGTGTTGTAGAACCAAAAGTTAAACCCATTTGGTAAATATACTCTCTGTTGATGGCATAACCGGTCCCATTTCTGCTATGCTGTCTAAATCCCCAGCATCAGTGCTAACTTAGTAGATTTGGGGAAAATTTGAAGAGACTCTTAGTAAACATTTTAATCTAGGTCACTCAGTTACAAAAGCATACAACTGAATCAGAGTTGGAAGAGATCTAATAAATCATATAGCCCATCCATCGGCATCTGAACAAAAATTCTTTCTGTAACCTACTTGATAAGTGATCATGCAGTCTTTGCTTGGCAACTTACTCATTTCCAAGGAGGTTAATTCTATTCTGCATAGCTCTGCTTGTTAGGAAGTGATTTTCCCTGTCTGACATCATGCTTAAATTTGCTTCTGTGCAACTTTAACCCATTACTTATAATTCTGCCCTTGGGGGATAAGCACACATGCACAACTCTCTCTTCCACATGGCATCTCATCAAATACCTTATGACTGCTTCAGAAACTACAGTCTGAAAGGACCTCAAGGATAATCTAGTTCTATAATACAGTCTTCTAAAAAACATCTTTGACCCATCATCATTCAGACCTTGCTTGAGGAAGCTTGATATTTCCTAAGGCAGTTCATTCCACTGAGGGAAAGTTCTGATGGGAAGCACTAGTCTAGAGCCCACTTCAAATGGAGAGACTGGTTTTATGTTTCAGAAAAATTGGGTTGCCCTATGTTATTTAATTGATCTAACTATTTACAGATGGAAGACCAGCAGAGGAGGCTGAGGATAGTGAATCACCTGAGCTGGGGAGTCTAAACTCCAGGTAAGGGTAAAGTGGAATGAGTTTCTGGCATCAATATGATGAGCCCCTATAGTAGATGGAGTAGAGGAGATCAGCAAGGTTGCCTAAGGTGGGGAATGTGCTGGTGGTGGCAGTGTGTATGAAAAACTACCACAGGTCAAAAATGGAGCAGGGCAAAGCTTTGATGCCAATCAACAGTGAGGTCATTCTTATGGAACAGCACTGCAGATACAGCCTGGGCAAGATAGATAGACTGATTGTACACAATAACAACAGCATCGTGTGATGATTAATTTTGACAGACTTAGCTCTTCTCAACAATGCAAGGATCTAAATGCTATACACATACAGAGAAAGAACTATGGAGTCTTAATGCAGATAGAAGCAAATTCTCTCTCTCTCTCTCTCTCTCTCTCTCTCTCTCTCTCTCTCTCTCCCCCTCACTTCTTCTTTCCTGCTGTTTCTCCTATTGGTTCTAATTCTTCTTTACATAACTAATGTGAAAATTTGTTTAATATGAATATATATTTATAGTGTATATCAAATTTCATGTGCTCTTAGGGAGGAGGGGGAAGTCAATGTTGAAAACTAAAAATAAATAAATAATTTTAGAAAAGAGAGACTGAACCCCAGATTATGATGTGAGTTGAATATATAACCCCATGCACATCTTCTATCTATCTATCTATCTATCTATCTATCTATCTATCTATCTATCTATCCATTCATCCTTCCTTCCTTCCTCCCTTTCTTTCTATTGATTAATTGATCTATCTACCTACCTATTTACACAAATATATACATATATGTACATATGTATGTATGCATGTATGTGTGTATGTCTGTCTACATATATAGATAGATGACAGACATTGCAAATTAACAATGAACTGGGTCCAAATCTAAATCCAGAGAGGACAACAGGCTGGATTATCTTTGGGAATTTTCATAGTTCTTTTTAATGACTCCCTATTTTCCCTGAAACAAAAACTCATTAAAACAAAATAGGAAAAAATCACACTATTTTAGTGATGCTGTAGTCACAAGTCAAGGAATATTACAGCCTCTAAAGAAATGAAGTTGATGATCACCCAAGGGGCAATGAAGAGACACACAATGGTCGTTAGCAGGATGCAACATATTAAAATGTGGAATTATAGATTTAAAATATCTCTTCCCCTCTCCTTTTGTCCCCTCCCCTCCCCTTTCCTTCCCTTCCCTCCTTCCCTCTCCTTTCCTCTCTTCTCCTCCATTTATTTCTTTATTGCTTTAATTTCACACCCACACTTATATCCAATCAATTGCTAAGACTTATTACTTCAAACTACAAAATATTTTCACATTTATCTCATTTTTAAAAAATTCATTTTACAACCACCCTAGTTCAGGTTGTCATTATTACGCATTTGGACAATTTCAACAGCCAACATATTTGTCTTTATATTTTCAACCTCTACACTTCCCAAATCATTCTCTACCCAACTCATGCATTTATATTCCTAAAGCACAAGTCAGACAAAGTCACTAACCTTCTTAAGAAAACTGAGTAGCTAGGGGCGGCTAGGTGGCGCAGTGAGTAGAGCGCCGGCCCTGGAGTCAGAAGGACCTGAGTTCGGATCCGGCCTCAGACACTTAACCCACACAAACAAAAACCTAGCCGTGTGACCTTGGGCAAGTTACTTAATGCCAATTGCCCTAAAGTGGTGGCTAGGTGGCTCAGTGAGTAAGAGTGCCGGCCTCGGAGTTGGGATGACCCGAGATCAAATCCGGCCTCAGAAAATGAGCACCCACACATAAATAATGACTAGCCGTGTCACCTTGAGCAAGTTACTTAACCCCAATTGCTAAAAGAAAAGAAAAGAAAACTGAGTAGCTTTTCAGACTTCCTATTGCCTTCCTGATAAAGTATGAACTTCCGGCTTTAGTATGTAATAAATATATCAACCAATATACATTTACTAAGATCCTACTATGTGCCAGACATTTTGCTAAGCACTAGAGCAAAACCCAAAAAATCAAAAGACAGTCCTTGCCTACAAGGAACTTATACTCTAATAAGGGAGACAATGTCCAATCAAACAAATGCAAGGATTTTTCTTTTTTTAACAATATGACTCCAATACCTTTCCAGCTTACTGAAATCCACCTCTTTAGTCAAACCACACTACTTGTTGGTGTATGTCCTACTCCTATTTCTTTTCTCAGGATGTAGCCCAACCCTTTAATACTCTCCTGCATTACCTTTGCCTTTTGAAAGCCCTAGTTCACTTCAAGGCTCATGTCAAGGCTCACTTGCCTCAAGATGCCTTTCCTCTTTCCCCTAGTTCTTAATGCTCTGCCTCAAAATCACAAAAGTAAGACAGTCTCTTCCTTCAAGAATCTTAAATTATGGAGGGGATGGAGAATCAAGCTCATAGCCCAGTTGATATAGGTGGTTATAGAAGTATTTATTATATATAAAAGTTAATATATGATTATAAATACACATATATATGTACATATGTGTACATGTAATTTTTATCCCTATCACTTAACATAGTATGTGACACATAGCAGTTCCATAAGAAATGCTTGTTATTTGATTAATGAATGGATGCATAGAGGCAATCTCCTAGGCAGGACTCCTCCATCAATACTCCCCTCACTTACCTTCCACTTTACCTGCTCTTACTCATGAAGAATCAACTATTACCCAATGAAATGAGGGGTAACTGTCATTCTATACCAAATCATGTTATGAAAAAAACAAAACAAAACAAAACATCTATGTTCTCTTGTAGTCACCTCCTTCTGAGAATATATGACAAAACTAGGAGCCATGCTCTACTTCCCTACAATCTAACAAAAAGATTCCCCAGGTCACACCTGGTCTGCTAATAATAACAATTTATACTTTTTTAGAACTTAAAATTTCACAAAGTGTTTCACATACATGCTCTCCTCAGAGTCTCACAACACTAGAAAATAGGTACTAAAATACTATTGTTCAAATTCTACAGATGAGGAAACTGAGGCTCAGAGAGGTTAAGGGACTTAGACATTGTGACACTGTTACTAAGTGCTTGGGCACTTAGTAACTCCATATTGGTCACTCTAGTCATTATTCCATGTTATCCCTTTTGGAGGTTTTGTTTTTTTTCTGGGAAAAGCTGAGCTGAGAAATTAGAATCTATAGTGCTGAAGATGTTTTTTTCTTAAAACTATACACAAATAAATTAGTGCTTATATTATATATGTATATTTGCACAAATATGTACATACACATGCACATTATATAAATATGTTATATAATATCTGCATTGTTATGTATATATAATACATGCACACATATGTTTAGGTACACATAGCTGCACATATTTATTTATATGTACATATATGTTTCCATATTAATACATATGTATATGTTTATGTATATGCATATATGTATTGTGTATTTTGTATGTGCATAACACACATATATATGTGTATATATATGTGGTGTGTGTGTGTGTATATGTATATATGTATTATCTGTGTGTACTGTGTGTATATGTATATATGGCACTTTTTTTTACAAGATTCCATTAAGTTTCATAGACTTGCCTTTCTAGGTGTAGAAAACCTTGCTTTAGGGGAAAAAAAGATTAGTTTACAATAAAACCTTAAATGATCGCATTTGATGCTTTGAATGATCTAAATGTATTGTTTTTTCTGCTTCCATTAAATATATGGCATCTATTTCTTTTACAATAACTTTAGCTTATTAACCAAAGTCTGCCATAGTAAGAGCACAGTCAGGCTCAGGGATAAGGTTTTTATGTATCTAGAGCATATCTGCTTCTCTTGTAAGACTGAAAATGTAAATAGGCACACCTTTAGGGGCCATTAACTGCAGTCTAAGCATTGTCTGCTTACAGTATGGATAGAAGAATAATGCTTTTATCTAATAAGAACATGAGCACAGCCATTCACATCTGTTGAATTACCTCTTTTTAGAATATTAAATGTAAATGCCTATTTTTCTAAACACACTTTGCATGTTGCCTAGATGTCTAGTTGGGAGAGAATGGATCCTGGTAGGTTTAATGATTAAGTAGCTTGTGATAACATATTTTACTTATAAAAGCCAGATTATAAATTGTTATGTCTTGGGTTTTTGATTCTTCACTTTATTTCTGTTGATATTTTTTTGTCATAAAGTCAAAGTAATCTCAGTTTTAGTAAACATTTGTTTTGCCACTTGAAAAAAAAACTTGTCCTATAATATTATGGAATGGGAAAATATTCATACATGGATATACATAATAGGCAGAAAGGTATAATAGAAAGCCAGATTCAAAGCCAGGAACACCTGCATTCATACTCTGCTTCTTATATAGCTGGCAGTATTATCTAGGACAAGTCGCTTAACTTCTCAATGCTATAGGCAACTCTCAGACTCTTATGGGAAGAGGAGGTGTCAGTTTGACTCAGTTGAAGGAGCTATTCACTTCCCAATACCAGTAAAAACATAGTTCTAGGTATCCCTCTCCTTTCTTCCTACCCCCAAAGAAAAAGGACTTATATATACTTGACATCCTCTTAGAAACATTTAGAGGCAAAATGTCCAGAATCAAGGAGACTGTCGTCATATTGTATTCTGTCCTTTCAGACACCATCTAGAGGGTCGTTCTGTGAAAGGACTTGGACAAGCTGAAGGAAGTACAGAAGAGGGCTCTGCCATCTCCTCATGTTGAAGGGTATGTGTTCATTGCATATGGAGATTGGTTGAAGTAACTGGGAAACTTTAGCTTGAAAAGGATGACTTAAGGAAGATAAAATCACACACGTATTTGAAGAACTGTCCACTGGAAGATGGATTAGATTTATTCTGTTTGGCTCCAAGATAAAGAACTAGAAGCAATGAGTAGAAGTTGTTGTTCTTGAAGAGAGCCGATAATATCATGAGGGTCATGTTTTGACTTGTGCGTGAATTTGACTTAAGTGAGGCAGAACTACTCAACATCACCATCACTCCCACTCTCTCTTCCAGTTATCAGAGTCCAGTGGAAAGGCAAAAGTCAAGATGACTAGCGATGGCCCAGGATGCAGTAGGTGATGTTGGCCTTTCTAAGTTAAAACCTTTCCCAGGTCTCAGTTTGTCTGAAGCAAGACCCAGTCAATAACTAAAAGGGTCAAATAAGAATTAATACAAAATATGGACAAATTTACCATCTCAAAAATATCAATCTGTGAGAGGAAGTTCCTCAAAGTTTCTGGCCAGAAAAGAATACAATTACTATTTACACTCATTCTAAGTCATCAAAACATAAACAATGAGCTACAGAGGCTTTCACTGGTGCTATTACTGCCCATTTAATGAAAACTAGAGTGACTTAGGTTTAAACTAGAAAGATTTTGGGTCATCATACAAAAAAAAAAGATAACCTTCATATATATGTATATATATAAAGTAGAATAGGTTGATTTAGTGGGTGACCTACCATCCTGTCTTCAAACAGAGACTGACTTTCTCCAGGTTCCTCATTAGTAATATAGAAATTAGTATAATAACATCTGGATCCCTATACCACCATCTTATTTATGGGGATCAGATGAAATAATTTATAAAAAGTGCTTTGCAAACCTTAAAGTAATAAAATCATTAACTTATTATATTGTTATTTCCTATTCAGGTTCAATTTGAACTAAATCGTACTAGTGGTGATGACTCTGCGACCTGGTAATTCTTTTTTTTTTTTTTTTTTTTGGCTTTTTGGAGGGCAATTGTTAGGGTTAAGTAACTTGCCCAAGGTCACACGGCTAGGTTTTTGTTTGTGTGCGCATTAAGTGTCTGAGGCCGGATCCGAACTCAGGTCATTCTGACTCCAGAGCCAGAGCTCTACTCACTGTGCCACCTAGCCGCCCTTTGTGACGTGGTAATTCTGAGAATTAAGGACACTTCTCAGACAAAACATAGGCAAGAGAAGAAAAGGTTGCTGATGATTTTTAAGTCTCTCACATGGAATAACACTGCAGCGCTCTCCCCCTCCTTCCCCACTCCCAACTTGTTTTAGTTACATTTCCTGTAAATCTTGGCAGTAACAAAGACTATACCCTCATGGGTATAGCCTCATTTTCTGTACTGATTTGTATTCACAGTAATGACCTCCCTGATTACCACTGACATTAAACTTAGAAAACGGAAGAGAGGTTTTGAATATGCATCGTCCCAATTAACAGAATAAATCCTGCTGGATGATAGGATCTTTGTTTCTTGATTTGGTGTAACTCACTGCAGTTTCTGCCATGCAAGATTAATCATTCATCCTGGAGTATATGAATGTGTCTTCCAGACATGAATGGTCGTGGGAGGATTCCTCCCACACTCCAGTAGGATGACGATGACAGAAATTTTTCCAGTGGGAGAAAAACAAGCCCAGAGACATTCAGTGGTGGAGCCATTTTTCTTGCCCAGTGGCATACACATGTCATCTATGTGTCAATGGATGGCTAGAGCAACTCAGGATGCTGTTTTCTCAATAGACAAGAAGGCCATTGGTATTGTAGTTAATAGTTACTCTGAGCTCAAAACCAAGTCCAGGTATGAGTTACAGCATAGGGTTCCTTTGAATTGTGTTGTAAACTTGGGACAGCAGTGTAGCAAGAGCATGACTTTACCTGATTGGATGGAGTTGTGTCAGAATACAGAAAAAATATAGTCTGTTCTGTATTCCCCAATGTTACTCTTTCCATCTTCAGTCTCAGAATGCTTTAGCATATGGATTAACTAAAATTTGGAAGGAACTATTCTCATTAGTTTTGAGAAAAGTCAATGTGTATGGGACAAGTCACTTCCATTTTTGGAGTCTGTTTCCTCCTTATTCAAATGGGTCAGGGTTGAATTAGATGACCCCCTGAAGTCATTTCTAGTTTTAAATCTATGCTTCTACAAGTTCAGATGCATGTGGGGCTTTGGATCTTTGCTGAAATCCATGCAAATTACCCACTTGACTTCAGGAAGGCAAAGTCCCAGAGCAGGAAATCATTTTTCTTTGCCATGTTGTCAGTTCCTTGCAAATCATCACTGGGGGCCACTGAGGAGATAATAGCACAGCAGCCCTTGACTTCACTTGTGATAAATGGTATACTAGCCATATAGAGAAGTCAGGAGATAAACCCCAGGGAAGAGGCAGGAACTTTCCCCATACATATGAAATATTCTAAGAGGAGATCCTCTCAAATTTGAAGATTGATTTTGTTCTGAATTATTTCAGTTGTGATGCTCTCAAAAGACACAGTTGAGATGTTCATAGTGACTCTGAAAACACAATAGAAAGGATTCAATTGGAAAAGTTAACATTAGCCAAGCAGATCAGACTTTAGGTTCTCTTTGTATTCTGGGATTAGAGACTCCAAATTGCAAAAGGAAGCATGATGAAAAATATTTAAATATATTTCCCAGGAAAATGAGAACTCCTTGATTATAGGTGTTGATTTTTATTTTGTTTTTGTATCTCTAGCAACTATTACCCTGTTTTATATCTAATAGGTACTTGCTTTTTTATTTGAATTTAGTTCTGGCATAGAAAATGTAGATTCACACATTTCTGTGAGTTGGCAGCTCTAGTGTGAATTTGGAAAGTGGGAAATTAAGAGGTATAGAAAAACTCAGGCCTCTTGTTCAGTTCAACAAACATTTTAATGAGTGCTAACTGTGTCAGGGATTATGTATATATGGGGATACAAAGACAAAATTGAAACTTCCTTTACTCAGGGAATTTACAAGATCCTAGGGCAGGGGACCCTAATTTGTGGTCCATGAACTATAAAATATCTTGACAATTGTATTTTAACATATATCTCAGGATTAAGGCTTGCTTGAAAAAGCTCTACTCATAGAAAGAATGATTATCACTACATTGTGTGCCTATATGAGGGACTGTTAGTGAGAGCTTGGAAGAGGAGAGAATTCCTAGCTTGTGGCTTTGAGAGAGGGCACATGTGGTTCTAGATTCTTTTCAGGGATAGAATCCTAAAAAGAGAACAAAGGCATTGGAAAAAAGGTCCACAGGATCTAAAGCCATGACATGTCTCTGATTCCAGCTTGCCTCCCTGAAGATCTTATGTGAGGCAAATATTTTTTTTTTTTGGATGAGATCCGACACTGTCTCTTTTAGTTGAGGTAAAACATCTCATTCCCAGTGAGACAGATCATTCATTCTGTGTATTTCTGGTATGTTCAAATCCCTATACCTTTCCTCATTTGTTTGACATATGCTTTAATAGATATTTTTATTTGCTAATTACTATTTGTGATTATATGTTATATTACTAATATCTGGTGGGAAGGGAACCAAATCTTTTGGACATAAGCTTAAGGCATTACTTTCAGTTTAAGGGATAGGGGCCAGGGAAGCAGCTTGAACCTACAAATGAAATCATTTTCTCTAGACCAATTCTATTTTATAGTTATAATTTTAGTCCAGTAGCACTTCTCTAAAGAGTTGGGATGTCTAGCCTCATAGCCCATCTCTTGATCTGCTCCAGGAAGGAATTAAAGGCACCTTTGGATAGGGGTGGGAGAGATTCCAGAGATATCAATTCACACCTTTCTGTGAACTAAATTTAGGTCAACACATGTGGACATACATATAGTCTAAATGGTCAACAAGAACCTTAAAATATAATTGATTTCTTTTGGAATCCTACATGGAAATATATTTATGTATCTAAAATATTATTTTGAGGAGTTCAGAAACTTCATCAGATTGTCCAAGGAATCCATGGTACAAAAGACATCAGGAACCCATGCCCTTGATGTTGACCAGAGAAGATGTCCTTAATCTGGGGTCTATGCACTTGGTTTTAAAAACAAACTTTGAAAACTCTGTGTCACTATAATGGTTTCCTTTATAATTATGTACTTTTAAAAATGATGCTGTAAAGGTATCCATAGACTTCACCAGACTGCCAAAAGGGTCTAGCATATGAAAAAGATTGCAAAGACTTTTATAAAGAAAAAAATAATATCTATGCAGATGAACAAATGAAAATGTAAGCAGAATAAATACCAAGTGATTAGGTGATACAGTAATAACTGGAATAATCAGGAAATACCTCCTTGGTATTGACATTTCAACTGGCCTTTGAAGGGAGCTAAGAATCCCAAGAAGTGGAGGCAATAATATAGAACAAATGAGGACTCAGTCTATGCAAAGGCATGAAGGTGGGAAATAAAACATTGTGTGGGTAGAAAAAACTGTATATATGGCAGATTTTCTGGAATGCAAGTGCATGAGGGGGAGCCATTGGAAATGAATCTATAAAGATTTGGTTGCTCAGGGGTGGCTAGGTGGCGCAGTGAGTAGAGCTCTGGCCCTGGAGTCAGAAGGACCTGAGTTCGGATCTGGCCTCAGACACTTAATGCAAATGCAAACAGAAACCTAGCTATGTGACCTTGGGCAAGTTACTTAACCCCAGTTGCCCTCCAAAAAGCAAAAAAAAAAAAAAAGATTTGGTTGCTCAGATAGGCATCTCAATAGATAGTACTTATACTCAGGGAGACCTGAATTCAAATCCACTCTTGGCTACTTACTAACTAGTAAGTTATTCTTTTTCATTTTCTGCCTCAGTTTCTTCATCTGTAAAATGGAGGTGATAATGCATTGTTTTTTTTAGGGATGTTGTGAGTATAAAATGAGATCTAGGGGGGCAGAGCCAAGATGGCAGAGTAGAAACAGCACTTCCAAGGTGCTCTCCTCCACACCACTTCTAAACCATGTAAAAGGGGACTCTGAACAACTTCTGGAGCTCCAGCACCCACAGGACAACACAGAAAAGCTAACCTCCTGCTGAGGACAGCCCAGCAGCCCTGCAGGGAGCGGCCAGCACAGCACTCTGAGAGCAGGCAGTGTAGCATGTTGGGAACCAACAGTGCAGCACTAAGGGAGCTGAGCCTAGACCCGCATGAGTTGAGGTTTTAGCCCCAGGGCAACTGGGCCAGCAGCCCGCTGGAGGGACTCCAGAACACCAGCAGCTGTGGAAATTCCAGAATTATCAACACAGATATGCCTAGGACAAAGTGATAGGTTAGTGCCCTACGGACTTTGGGACCAGTATTTGGGGAACACTTTGGCTTCTTCCCCTGGGGGTAAGAAGGAGCTGAGGAAACTCGGTATAGTCACCATTTTGCAGCTTCAATGGCAGCTTCAGCTCCTGGCCTGTGAACTGTAGGTAGATCCAACAATCAGTCTTGGGGTGTAATCGCTCTTGCTTTAACCTCCCTGCATTTGGATTGCAGTCTGGCAGGAAGGTCTGGGGTGGGTATCCAACTTGCCAGAGCATGTGGAGGCTCCATAGAGGCCACCCAACGAATACCTCCAGAAGTTGTGAAGACCCCAACATTTAGGACAGAAGCTCCACTGTCTAGTGGCATAATTCTACTCTGGCAACTAGTGCCAAAAATCAAGTAATTAAGTGGCAACATGCCTAGGCAAAGAAAACAAAATAAACAGAAAAATGCAACATTAGACTCCTACTTTGGGGGCAAAGAGGATTGAAGCATGGAACAGGAGGAGGACTGTGAGGTCAGAAATCCTGCACCAAAAGCCCCAAACAAAAATATGAGTGGGTTACAGGCCATAGAGGACCTTAAGAAGGACTTTAAAAATCAAATAAGAGAAGTGGAGGAAAAATTGGGAAGAGAAATGAGAAGGATGCAGGAAAAGTATGAAATGAGAGTCAACAGCCTGACAGAGGAAAATAACACCTTAAAAAATGGACTAACTCAAATGGCAAAGGAGGCCCAAAAGGACAATGAGGAGAAGAATGCCTTAAAAAGCCGAATTTGCCAGATGGAAAAAGAATCTCAAAAGCTCACTGAGGAGATTCATTCCTTCAGAGTTAGACTAGAGCAAATGGAAGCTAGTGACTTCATGAGAAATCAAGAGGCTGTTAAACAGATCCAAACAAATGAAAGATTAGAAGGCAATGTGAAATATCTCATGGGAAAAACCACTGACCTGGAAAAGAGATCCAAAAGAGATAATTTGAAAATTATTGGACTACCTGAAAACCATGATCAAAGAAAAAAACTAGAAATCATCCTTCAAGAAATTCTCAAGGAAAATTGACCTGAAGTTTTAGACCCAGAGGGGGAAATAGAGGTTGAAAGAATCCACAGATCACCTCCTAAAAATGATCCCCAAAAGAAAACTCCTAGGGATATTATAGCCAGGTTCCTGAATTCCCAGATCGATAATAAAATATTACAAGCAGCCAGGAAGAAACAATTTTAAATATTGTGGAAACACAATCAGAATAGCACAGGACCTGGGAGCTTCTACACTGAGTGATGTAAGGGAATGTAATATGATATTCCAGAGGGCCAAAGAACTTGGATTGAAGCCAAGTGTTACCTACCCAGCAAAAGTGTTTATTTTGTTTCAGGGGGAAATATGGTCATTCAGTGGAATAGAGGATTTTCAAGCATTCTTGAGGAAAAAAAAAAAGAGCTGAATAGAAAATTTGACATTCAAACACAAGAAGCAAGAGATTCTTGAGAAGGTAATCAGGGAAAAGAAATCCTAAGGAACTTATCAAATTTGAACTACTTAAATTCCTCCATGCAAAACCAATAACTGTGACTGATGAAACCTTTCTCAGTATGAAAATAATTGAAGAAGGTTATGTGGGCATATGAATACATATGTGAATGTGAGTATATATGTTTACAGGTATACATGGATAGAGGGCACAGGTTGTATTTGGAAGGAATGGATGATACTTAAGGGTTGAAGTTAAGAGGTGAGATAGGAAAGTGACAAGAGGAGATGGGGAGTGACAGGGTAGGGTAAACTATTGCATGTAGAAGCAAGGGGAAGTGGTTGCAGCGGAGGGGAAGAACAGGAAGACAAAAAGGCAAAACCATATTCTCATAGAATTTGGCTCAGGGAGAGAATGATATGCATACTAAATGGGATATATCACCCTGCAGGAGAGTAGGGGTAAGGGGGATAAGGAGGGGGATGATGGAGGGGGGCCATTCTAGGGGGAGGGGAGGTTGGAAGTACCCACTATTGAAGAGGGTTAGGATCAAAGTAGGGAATGGACCAGGTTGGGGGTGTGATGGGTGGGAGGGAAATATAAGCAGTCTTTTACCATATATCTACTATGGTAATATTCTGCATAGCTATACGTGTACAACACATACTGAATTGCTTATCTTCCCAGAGGGAGTGGCTGACAAGGGAGGAAGGGAATGGATCTGAAATTCAAAGTTTTAAAATTAAATGTTTCAAATATCTATAAATACTATTATTAATAATATTTTGAATGTATTTGGGAGATAAGATATTCAGGCATTGGGGCACAGAGATTCACCTCGGCCTAATGGTAAGGTCGAGGGGGGTATGGGAGAAGATATGGGAGAGATCAGATTGGATGAGGGGATATCTTGTGGTACTGCTATTCTGGGGTGGTGGGTAGGGGGAAAATGGGGAAAGAATTGTAACTCAAAATCTGGCTTAAATGAATTATGTAAACCAGAAGTTAATAAAGCATTTGTTTAAAAAAATAAAATAAAATGAGATCTATTTACACTCCAATTATTGTGGGGGAAGGCAAAAGAATACTTATTTCTATAGCTTCAAATATTACCTCATTTGATCTTCATAACAACCCTGTGTGATAGGGGCTATGATCGTCCTCCTTTTACAGTTGAGAAAACTAGCAGAGCATAAGTGGCTTACATATGTAGTAAAAGTCTGAGACTGGATTTGAACTCAGCTCTTCTTGATTCCAGGCCTAGTGCTCTATCCACTGTATTACTAGCTGACTCTGAAATTTAAATTCACACTGCATAATTCCATTGGTCTGTAACCAATTGCCATATTTTCCACAGTTATAATTTTGAATAATGCCAATTTGAATACATACATTTAGGGGGATTTATGGTTCACACTAGTAAGGACCTACCTGAAACATTTGTAAAATTATTTATGTGCTATGTAAATGTTAGCCATTATAACAGAGTGGTTTTCATTTTAATCTGGATGCAATAAACATTTTCTGGAGCATTTTGAGAATGGAAAAGACAGGATCAAACATATGCTTTAGGAATCTAAAGAGATGACACTTTTAGCACCTGACCTAAGATGGATGGTAAGTCAGTCAATAGGTATTGATTGAAAACCTACTATGTGCAAGATATTGCCTTAAGTATTGGGAATGACAGACATACATGGTCTTTGAGATTGTCATGTGTGTGTGTACGTGTGTGTGTGTGTGTGTGTGTGTGTGTGTGTTATTTCTTCATCTGGTGTGCTCCACAAAATCAGATTCTGAGAAAGAGGTAATCTGCAATTCCTGATCACATAGGGAATCCTTATGTCCCCAGTGATTCTCATTTTCAACCATGTAGACCTGAAATTCAATAAAAATGTGTGAAGGAAATTTCATGGCAATTAATAATTCAGCTCCAGCCTTTTGCTGATTTTCTAAACCATCCATGCACTTGGAATAGCTGCTACCTATTAGAGGTATACATCCATTCTTATTAAGTATTAGCTGAATTTGTTTCAGTAAGAGAACAAAAGATATGACTTATGGCTGATGTATCCTGACTGTCTTTATGAAATGTATAATATAGCATTCAGCACTGTATGTTGTAGCCAACCAAAGTAATTACTAGCTTCTTTTTCTATGTGTCTTCTTGCATGGTGACTAGACAGTGTAGGATTAGCAAATAGGATTAGTAAGAATCAAATGAGGTTTTATATGACACTTTTAAAATATTCATCCTTTTCTCTTACTTAAAAAAGAAGCACTCAATGATTGGAAGTTATAGAACAAAACTGGGTATCTTCCTTCTTTCTTCCCTTAGAAATATATTATTTTCAAGAAGTGGGTGAGATATCAGATGGAGAATTGTTATTGCCCCTGATCTGAAGTCATTCCATTGTAGGGAAATTGGGTACATGCTGGTAAACATTTAACAGATTCCTTTTTTTAAGTGAATAGATTACTTTAAAAAAAAAAGTATACAGAATACCTACATCATGGGTTTTGTTTTTCTTATGTTCTCAATTGGGGACAGGGTAATGGAGAAAAAAGCAGATCTTAGCTCATTAAATAAACAAAATATTGTAAAAATTATTTTCGTTATTAACATTTTCCATCACTTCTTTAAATCTAGAACTTCACAAAGCAATGGATCAAGCTTTGATTTGTAGCATTTGGCAATTTCTGAGGACCAAATTATCACACTGAGAATTTAATGATGGCACTCTAGAGATGGTTCCAGCATACCTCTAATGGAAATCTCCACACAACTCAGGAATTGGATTTTTTTTTTTTGGGGGGGGGGCGACCTGTCATATGACACTGACATATTGGGCTTGCAATCCACTTAAATACCCAAATATCTTTCAGACAAAGGGAAGAGTCTGATAAGTAGGCAGTTACATCTAGAAAATGTGATATTCTTTCAAATACGTTGTGTGAATAAAGTGAATTGGAATGCCTTAGCTTCTGGTTCACTGAAAGCTTGGAAACCAGAGCGTTCCCCAGAATGGACAAAATTCATAGTCACAAAACTGTTAAGAATCAAAGTAGCCATCTTTCACCATCTGCAGTCTAACATGGATTTCTTTTACCACTGTCAGGAGAAATCTGAGTTGGAATCTCCCTTCTTGACATTTACTAGCCATGTAGCCTTTAAATTCTCTGAACATCCTTTTCATTATCTTTAAGATGAAAAAGCCTTTTAATTCATCTGATCCAATCCATAAAGAAACTGAGGCCAAGGGAGATTAAGCGATTTACCCAACTTCCCTTAGATAGCAAAGACCGGATTTAGACCCATGTCCTCTAACTCCCAATCCAGAATGCTTTCAAACTCTGCCTGAAGGCCCTCAATAAGGAGGAACCACAAAAAATCAAGGCATCTTATCACTCTTTTGGATAACTCTAATTGTTAGGAAGTCTTTTTTATACCAAACAGAAATCTACCTCTTTTCAACCTCCTCCTCTCCCTGGTCTCCTACTTTCCTCAGGGGCTAGATAAACAATTCTGTTAACTCTTCCCCTTAACAGCTATTCGAGTATTTGAGACACCTGTCATTCACTCCTTCTGCCTATTCTCTCCCACATAGTAGGTGTTCCTAGTCATTTTCATCATTCATCATATTACATAAACTCCAAATTCTTCATCATACTTAATGCCTTCTGGTTTCTCTCTAGTTTCTCAGTATCCTTTCTAAAACATTGTATCCAGCAATAAACACAACACATCATATATAGGCTGAATAGGACGATGGGATGATTACATTTTTTTGTTGTTAATGTTGCTGGAAACCATGCCTAGCTTAATACATGTTAATGGCATTAACACATAATATGTTAATTATCTTGGCTGCCATGCTACATTCTTTATTCATATTGAAATTGCAGTCCAACATATGAAATATCAAATATTTTTCAACTATGTATCTCTATCCTTATATTTCTGAAATTGATTTTTGAACCAGTATAGGGTATTTAACTCAGACCTTAAATTTTATCTCATTAGTGTGGAAGAACTGATTCAGTGCTTCACATGTTCTTGTTTAGGCAGGTCTCTATTTCTCATGGCTCTAAGGAAATAGCATGACCATGGACATGTTGACTGGAATCTTTAGTCAAAGTTCTCCTCCAGATTGAGAGATAGTGATAATCTTTTGTTTTAATTAAATTTTATGTTCATTTTTAATTTACATCATTAATTTCCACAAGATTTTGAGTTACAAATTTTTCTCCATCTTTCCCCTACCCACCACTCCAAAGGAGTCATCCACACTGACCTCTTACTTTGTCTTTGGCATTTATGGGTTGATAATTTTGGAAATGCCTATAGCTGCTAGTGATCTACTCTACTGACATCCCTCTAGCCTTGGCTGGTCGGCCCACCCTGAGGTTAAAATTGTGGGCTCTCTTGGGGCTCGGCTCTGTTCCCGGCAGGCTGAATTGAACCCTTCCTGTCAGCCTGCCCTGCTGTCTTCAGTGGGAGATTTATTTCTCTCTGTCACTTTGTGGTTCTGTAGCCCTAAAGTTTTAGAGTCATTTTTTATAGGCATTTGAGGTGGTTATGGGGGCAGTGGATGGGGTTTTCCTGCTTCTATGCTACCATCTTGGCTCTGCCCTGATGGTGATAATCTTAAAACTGGACTGATAAGACCAAGGAGAAATAAAGTTGGTCTTGCTTGAAAAAAAATGAGTGTAGGATGTGAATGGTTGGAACATTCCAGAAACAAGTAAAAGTTTTTAAAAGTCAAAAAAACATAACACAGAGAAGTAAAATTTATTACAGTATACTATGTAGGCATTTTCTATTGATCTGCCTAGAGGTTACATGGTTTTCATTGGGAAAGAAATTTTCATATAATCTCTCAGTATAGTAAATTATAGTTTACTTATAGAATTTTGTTTTAATGGCAAGCTCTAGAAAAGAAAAGGACTAGAATCCTGTTTCTACATTAGATCTGCTCCAATTTTATGTATGTTAATTTTTAATTTTTTTGTATTTATGAGATCCTATGGAACTATATAGCTTAAGAGGGGGAAAAAGTCTTTTAAATCATCTGATCCAAGCCATTATATTACAGATAAAGAAACTGAGGCCAAGAGAGATTAAGTGATTCACCCAAGTTCCCCTAGGTAGATAAGACAGGATTTGGACCCAGGTGCTCCGATTCCCAATCCACCATGCTTTCCACCATAATATTAAAAGAATCAAAGGGGGATTTTTACCAAGAGAAAGTCAGTATGATTCAGGAACATAGCAAGCCAAGGACTAAGCACCAAATCCTTAAAGCCGCAGACTAGGAGTCAGCACAATGAGATTTGATCTATAAATTTCTGCTTATTCTGTTGATTTTAGTTTTTTTGAACAGTGGTCATAATTTCGTGAACATGCATGCTTTTCTGAAGTGACTTAACCAATTGCATTATTTTGATATCATTAATCATGTGATAGATAGTATAATAATGAATACAGTAATGGACTTGACATTTGGAGAAATTGGAGCTAGAATCTTCCTTCTGCCATTTACTAGCCATGTAGTC
The DNA here is from genome assembly GCA_011680675.1 of Gymnobelideus leadbeateri. Taxonomy (NCBI): domain Eukaryota; kingdom Metazoa; phylum Chordata; class Mammalia; order Diprotodontia; family Petauridae; genus Gymnobelideus; species Gymnobelideus leadbeateri. The sequence continues at coordinate 79,195 of WOXC01003739.1, forward strand.
TTTAACTTCTCTGAACACCTTTCTCATTATCTGTAAGAGGGAGATAATGGCAAAGGCACATAATGCACAGGGTTGGTGTTTGACATACTGTAATCTTAATGGAATGTGAACATCTTCCATGCCCATTTGTATTGGCAAGTAAGCAGGTACTTAGCACCTTGTTTCAAGTTAACATCTTGTTTAAGCTATTTAATTAACACAGAAGTAGGTAACATCTTGGGAGGAAGTTGATGATGTAACAGGAAGGGGCAGAACAGGGAGGAGCTATACCATATATAAGGAAGAACACAAGCTAGACAGATAGAATTTCCTGGGGTGAGCATCTTGGAGGTAGGGCAGCTGCTGCTGGACTGAAGACTTAACTGAGAATTGAGAAGAACTGAGAAGAGGACTCTTGTAGTGGCAGAGTTAAGAAGGAAAAAAAATCGTGGTATCCCAGCACCCTGTTTGTCTGCTCTGTCTGTGTTGATGTTTGTTTGTGATATTTTGTACTGAAGCCCTGGGACCTTGCTGGAAACCCTGAAAGAGGATTTTCTGGTTTTATGTTTACAGAAGTCCTGGAGGAGGGTCTTGGAAGTCCTGAGACTTTACTGATGATTTGTGTTTAACTCTTGGACCTTGTTTGTGGGTCTGTATTGATTTCTATGTTGATGATTTGTGTTAAGTTCTCAGACCTTGTTGGTGGGTCTGAGTTGATTTCATAGACAGATAGTGAATTGATGATGGTTCTGGCAATGTTTATGAATATTATTGCTCCTCTGTTGAGCTTTCTCTTCCTAGAAACAGGAACTGTGAAGGATTTGAGGTGGAGTGGACACTGTGAACTTCAATATGGAATGGAAACTGGATGAAGAAATTGACAAGGAGCTGGACAAGGAACTTGGAGCTGCCTTCCTTGAACCCAGGTGACAATTGGAGCTGGGACCATGGAAGAAGAACCATGGAAGCTGAGAGCCAGCTTTGAGTCAAGCTGAAAAAAGACTTTACTTGGATACTGTGTACTGACTGAGAAGATTATGGTTTACTGTGACATAGAGATAGAGAATTTTGACTTTTGTACTTTGTTATTTAGTTAAGGATATTGTGATTGACTAAATTAATGTACTTTGCTGAAAACTATGTGACCATTTTGGTGAAAACTATGTGGGCATTATAGTGATAAGTTGTTGAATTGTGACATGGTGAATGCTGTATTTTGATTTTCTATGAATGTATTGCTCTGATTTGTTATTGAATAAATAAAGAACTCACTATACTATGCAATCAGAACTTTGAAACCTGTTCACAGCAGCAGTCCTTTGGAAAGCTGCTCATGCAAGGCTTTACATTTAAATAAAATCATTTCAGAGAAACCTGAGAAGAATTCCCTAAAATGAAGCTGAGTGAAGCGAGCAAGTACAGCAGAACAATGTATACCATACAACAATGTTAGAAAGATAAACAACTTTGAAAGACCTAAGACCTCCCATTATTGCAATTAGCAACCATAATTCCAGAGGACTGATGATGGAGCATGCTATTAACCTCCTGGCAGAGAATTAATGGATTTGATAAGCAAAATGAGACATGCATTTTTGGACATGGACAATTTGGGAATTTCTTTTTCTTGACTGTTCATTCTTGGTTATTCCTTCCTTACAAGGGTTTTCCTTCCTTCCTTCCTTCCTTCCTTCCTTCCTTCCTTCCTTCCTTCCTTCCTTCCTTCCTTCCTTCCTTCCTTCCTTCCTTCCCTCCCCACTCCCCCTCTCTCTCCTTCTTTCTTTAGCTTAGCCCTGGAGAAGAGTTGAGAAATGCTTAATTTTTTGCAGATGTGTGTGGTGGGGGGGCATGACTGTAAAATATTACATATATTCTCAGATTCTGTCAATATGTTAGTTTTTGCCAAACTGATGTTTTCCTACTTTTTGTGTTTTTGTTGCAAGGTATGGATTTGGGGGGTTAGTAACAAAAATGAATATATTAGAAATTTAAATTATGTAAAATCAGAATATACCAACAAATTTTTCAAGATTTTAATTGGACATATTTTAATGTTTAAAATTTTTTTAAATAAAAAATATCTATTTTTATCTCTCTCTCTCACTTCTCTTTACTAAAAATTTTACCTTATACCAATATGCATTGTCAGGCAAAGCAAGTTTCCACATGATTCCTGTCCAAAAAATGCTTATCTCAGTCTGCATATGGAGTCCATCACTTTCTGTCAGGATATGGGTAACATTTTTCATCACCTATACTTGCTTGTAAATTAGGGAATAGCTATATGGATTCTGGTATATGAATGTGATTATTATTTCAAAATTAAAATTTTTATTTATTATTTACTTATTTTAAATACTTTTTCTTTTTAAATTTTGAGTTCCAAATTCTCACCCTCCCTTCTACTGTCTCTCTCTCCCACACACTGAGAAGGCAAGCAATATGATATCAATTATACATGTGATATCATGCAAAACATTTCCATATTAGTCATATTTCAAAAAAGCAAGATAAATAAAGAAAATGAGAAAAATATACTTTAATTTGCATTCAGAGTCCATCAGTTCTCTCTTTGCAGGTGGAAAGGATTTTTTCACCATGAGTCATTTGAAATTGTCTTGGATCATTCTATTGATCAGAGTAGACAAATATTTCATAGTTGATCATCATTACAACATTTCTGTTGTTGTGCACAAGGATCTCCCACTTTTCACTTCATTTTATGCCAATTCATATTGATCTTCCCAGGTTTTTCTGAAAGCACTTCCTTATCTTTTTTATGACACAATAGTACTCCACCATAATTTGTTTAGCCATCCCTCAACTGATGAGCATCACTTCAATTTATAGTTCATTGTCACCATGAAAAGAGTTGCTATAAGTATTTTGTCCATATATATCCTTTTTTCTTGTTCTATTTATCTCTTTGAACTACAGACCTAGTAGAGGTATTGCTGGTTCAAAGGGTATGAACAGTTTTATAGCCCTTTGGGTCTAGTTCGAAATTGTTCTCCAGGATGGTTGGACCAATTTACTACTCTACCAACAATTCATTAGTGTGTATATATTTCTCTCATTCTTTCCAACATTTGTCATTTCTGATAGGCATGAGGTGGTGCTTCAGTGTTTTAATTTGTCTTTCTTTAATCATTAGTGATTTGGAGCATTTTTTTTTCATATGACTATAGATAGCTTTGAATTCTTCTTCTGGAAACTGACTGTTGATATACTTTGACCATTTATCAATTGGGTAATAGCTCTTATTTTCATAAACTTAACTGAGTTCTATGCTTGGTATATATTTGAGAAATGAGACCTTTACCAGAGAACCTTGCTGTACAGTTGTTTTATATTACTTCATTGTCTTTGGTACCTTTTAGCAAAGTGTAGTTTCTCTGAATATCACTTTTACTTAGGTCTATTTTGCTTTTGCATTGTCTGAAATTGTAATTGCTACCCCTGTCTTTTTTTTTAGTTTAGATGAAGCATATTAGATTCTACTCCATCCCTTTATTTTGACCCTCTGTGTTTCTTTCTCTTTGTAAATGGCCGGAGCAGAATATGATAATCAGGGAAACTATGTACTTGCTATTTCTTCATGAACACTCCCTGTATATCATTCCATTTCTATATGAAACTGAGTGTGTATATTCTTTAAACAAATTCGGATGAGAGTGAAGTTCAATCATTGCCTATCACACCCCCTCTGCCATTTCCCCTCCACTGTAGAAGCTCTTCCTTGTGTGCCCCTATTATGTGAGAGAAAATTTCCCAATTATACCTCTTCCTTCTCCATTCTCCAAATGCATCCATCTTTCTCATTTCTTCAATTGTTTTTTAAAGATTTTTCCAGCATAATCTACTCACATCCATGCCCTCTGCCTATGTAAACTCCTTTTAACTGAACCAATGATGATAAAGTTCTTAGGAGTTACTTGTACCATCTTCCCATATAGGCATATAAACTTTATTGAAATGCTTATGATTATTCTTTCATGTTTACCTTGTTGTGCTTCTCTTGCTTCTTGTGTTTGAATGTGATTTTTTTTTATTTTATTATTCAGCTCTGGTCTTTTCATCAGGAATGCTTGAATACCCTTTATTTTATTAAATATCCATTCCCCCCACCCCCAAAAGTTTATACTCAGTTTTACTGGGTAGACTATTTTTTGTTTTAATCCTAGATCCTTTGACTTCTTGAATATAATATTCAAAGCTCTCTGCTCCTTTAACTTGTAAGTCACTACATCTTATGTGAGCTTGTCTGTGTTTACATGGTGTTTGAATTGTTTCTTTCTGGTTGCTTGAAGTATTTTCTCTTTGACCTGGGAGTTCTGGAATTGCTTATAATATGCCTGGGAATTTTCAATGGAGGTCTCTTTCAGGAGGTGATTGGTGGATATTTTCAATTTCCATTTTACTCTCTGGATCTTGGATATCAGGGCAGTTTATGTTGATAATTTCTTGTACTGTGATGTTTGGGCTGTCTTTTTGATCATGAATTTCAGATAGTCCATTGATTCTTAAATTCTCTCTCCTTGATCTATTTTCCAGGTCAATTGTTTTTCAAATGAGATGGTTCACATATTTCTTCTATTTTTTCATTCTTTTGACTTTATTTTATTGTTTCTTTATGTGTCATAGAATTTAAATTTTAAGGAATTATTTTCTTCATTGAGCTTTTGTATCTTTTTCCATTTGACCAATTCTGTTTCGTAAGAAATTCTTCTCTTCAGTGACTTTATGTTTTTCTTTTACCATTAGGCCCATTCTGTTTTTTAAGAAGTTTTTTACTTCAATATTTTTGTGCTTTCTTTTACCAAGCTGTTATTTCTCTTTTCATACTTTTGTTTGCATCACTTTCATTTCTTTTTCCCATTTTTTCCTCTATCCCTCTTAATCTCTTTCTTTAACTCTTCCAGGAATTATTGCTGGGCTTGGGTCCAATTAGCATTTTTAATTGAGGTTTTTGTTTGTAGCTATTTTTACATTGTTGTCTTCTTCTGAGTTGATGTCTTGGTCTGCCCTGACATCCTAGTAGCTTTTTAGAGTCAAGTTATTTTTCTATTGTTTGCTAATTTTTTCCAGATTATTTTTCACTTTTAACTTTATGTTAAAGTTGGACTCAGCTCACCTGTGGATGGGGAGGCATTGTTCCAACCTTTAGGATTTTTTGTACCACTGTTTTCAGAGTTAGTTCTGTGGGTCTGAAAGTTTTGGTGGCTTCTGAGGTGGTGTGTTCTTGGCAGAGGTATTATGGTCACTGATCCCCTGGTCTACACTGGTATTTATCCAGGAAGAGTCTCTGGTCTCCTACAACCTATAAGGGCTAGTATTCTCTTTGCCCTGGAACTAAGACTAGGGCCCCTGTTCCCTTGTGACTGACTCCCCAGTACTCCCCTCTGCCCTGTAATCTTCACCCAGAACTATGTATAGGAGATAGAGTTGCCAATCAATGCCAGTAGCGGGTCCTCTGTAATCTATTTCTTGCTATTTGTCTGACCCCTTTATCATCTCTGGGCTGGAAACTACACAAACTTCTGCTGATGCTTGAGACCTCTGTTCCGGCCTCTGCATGTGTGGACTTTGGACAGGCCATTACACCAGTATCGAAAACTTTCCCTATCAACCCTCTAATTTTTCTTAGGCTAGAAAAAAGGCTCACCCTGACATTTTATTGGCTCTGACACTCCAGAGTTTGATTTGATTTCTTATTTTAAAGTCGTTTGTAGGGGAATGTTGAGAGAGTTCAGCTGGGCTGCCTCTAATCCTCCATCTTGGCTCCTAGTCAATTTTTTTAAAAGAAAACTTTACTTCTTTCCAAAGTCAGGCTGTAAGAGAACTCATAGACAGGTTTAGAGCAAAGGCAGGGGATGATAGAAATAGCAGCATAGATTGATTGCCCCAGTCCATGATTGAACATGAGAGTAAGTGTCTCAGATTGCTCATGGAACCAGGACATAAACAACATTTACCACATCTAACTAAGGGCTCTTGGAATTGGCTAAAAACATCAGCCAGCCAAGAGTTACTAGAAGATGACAAGCGGCCTGGACACATTATTTTCCTAATCCTTACATTTGAACTTCATGTTCTTGAAGCCACTTGACCCTTCAAAACAGAAAAGATAATTGAATTTCAATCATATTATGGGCTGATTTGAAATTACATATAATGAGACATTTAAATATGACAGAGTGGATTTTTAAAAATTCCTGGCCTCATGTCTGTTTCTGTTGTAGTGGTAATTTCCATATGCTCTTTGCCCCTGCATTTCAAAGGGGGGGGGTTGTCTAATGGAGATTAACACGGAGATCTTACTATGACATGTGAGTCCAGTTGAAAAGGAATAAAGAGAGTGAGGAGATGCTAAGCAGCTCATATTACTCTAAATACCATTGAGCTAAGGTATGGCTCATTTTACAAGTCAGAAGAGGAATACTAATACCTTCTACATTTAAGAGAAAGCCTGTAATTGTTTTTAGAAAACTTGTTTATGCATATCATGAATTCAAACAAAATGTAAGCTCATTGAGGGAAGAAGTTATTTTATTTCTGCTACAATATATTTTGTATCTTAACAACCAGCATGGTGCCGGACACACCATAGATGCTCAATCATATAACATAGAACATAAATCATAGTAGGCATGTTGAATTAAATCAAATAGCATCTAACACACTCCCCTCAAAGAATCATGCAGTAGTCACATTGCTTCGTGGATGTTATGTTTCGGTTATTTCAATCATGTACAACTCTTCATTATCCCATTTGGGGTTTTCTTGGCAAATATACTGGAGTGGTTCGTCATTTCTTTCTCCACCTCATTTTATAGATGAGGAACTGAGGCAGAGAGGGTTGACTTGACCAGGGTCACATGGCTAAGAAGTTTCTGAGACTGGATTTGAACTCAAGTTTCTGACTCAAAGCGCTCTCTCTCTCTCTCTCTCTCTCTCTCTCTCTCTCTCTCTCTATATATATATATATATATATATATGTGTGTGTGTGTGTGTGTTTTGGGAAAATATATGCATGCATATGCATATATATGTATAGATATAGATATTTCTATATACATTCTGGATTTGGAGGGAATATAATTACACATATATTTGTGTACATATACATATCTGTGTTGTCATTTTATAGACTGTTCTCTTGGTTCTGCTCACCTCCTTCCATTTATATGAAGCTTCAGGGAAACCTTGACAGATTTGTATGAACTGAAGAGAGAAGAATTAGGGAAAGTGTGTTTCCAGGGGCTGGCCTTGCCCAGTTTTGGAGGGAATGTCTGGGCTGGTCTTTCTGCTGCTTCTTTGAGGGTATTGTGTGTTTGGCTTTTTCTAGGCTCTAAGAGACAGGTTAGGTTGGAGATCTGCAAGCTTTCAGTGCTCCCCAAATGTCCTAATCCAGGTAAATGTCTAATTCTTTTGCCTTCCTGTATGATCTCTAGAGGTCCCTTCCCTGGTTTTGTGTCTGAGCCAGCTGGAAATCTCTGCAGGTTCCGAGGTACAGAAATGTGGACTTACCTTTTGGTATAGGATTCCAGCCCCAGTTATTTTACTGCAGGATTGAAAGCAGCTGGAATGGAGAGATTGCTTAGCTCCTGGGATCATAATACATGCACCTTCTCCTTGCTTCTGAATTTGCTCTTTGCTTTGTACACAGCTGAGGGCTTGTGACTGCTTCTTGCCCTGGGATACCACCCTGGGCACAAATTCCCTTCTTGATCAGCATCAGACACATGTCCTCTAATTGGGTAGTGAGGAACAAACAGAGCAGCCAATTGACATCTTGTCCTACACCCTACACAGGATTGCACCTCTGTTTTCTGGATTTGTAACTACTTGGCCTGGCAAACAACCTCTTCCTATTCTGGACTGTTGCACGGGACCCTTCCTAGGGAGATTCCTCTCTTTTAGTGTCTACAGCCCTTTTTGTTGCTATACTGACCTGGGCTAGAAAGAAAGTGCTTAATGGCATTTGTTATTGGATTTCCCAATCGGGATTCAGTCTAGTGCATTTTTTAGAGGTGTCATGGTAGGGTGAGATTAACTGTACTTCTTCCTACTGCTCTACTCCATTGACTTTGTTTTCCAAAAGCTTATGATCAGATAGTATGGGATTGAGAGTGAGAATATGTGTTTATCATGGGGATGCATGGATGTTGTAAGAAGTGCCAAGAAGAGACCTGGTGAAAGTGTTAGAAGGTCACAGAATAACAGAATCACAGAACTGGAATTCACCTTAGTGGTCACCTACCCAATCCATCTATGTAAGGATTCCCCACTATACCACAGATGACAAATCATCTCACAGTCTCTGCTTTGAGAACTCCCCAAGGAGGGGAAATCCAAGACTTATTGAAGTACCCTATTCTAGTCTGAAAGATCTGGGGTTTTTGCAAAGTATAAAGTTAGGAGAAGTCAGTAGGAGTTCCCATTTAGAACAGCTTTAATTGCTAGAAAGCTCTTTTTTTCCTGACTACAAAATTGTCTTGCCCATTTTGGAAGTGTTACATGTTATTCATGGCTCTGTCCTCTGGGCCTAAGCAGAACAAATTTTATTGATCTATTCACACAGGTAGGTGGCAGGCCTACAGTAAAGAAGACCATAGTTCAAATGTGATCTCAGGCAGTTGGTACCTTGTGACCCTAGTTAAGACATTTGACTTCTGTTTGTTTCAGTTTCCTCATCTGTAAAATAAGGTTAATCGTAGCACCCACCTCCGAGGGTTGTTGTGCATGTTCAATGGGATAAAATTTATGGGTTGACATGAATTTTAGCCATTATTAACTATCCTCCATGTGATAGCCTTTCAAATACTTGAAGATTGCAACCTTTATCTCTCCTCCAACCAGCCACAGCCTTCTTTTCTCCAGACTAAACATATCTGGTTCCTTCATGTTATTTTCATATAATGTGTACTCAAGACTCCCCTGGACACTCTACAAATGATCAATGTTCTTCTTAAATCATGGCTACACAGAACCAAACAATATTCCAGATGGGGTCAAATGAGGGCAAGTACATCGGGAATATCATTTCCTTATGTTCTGATGTTTTGCCCCTCAATACAGCCCAAGAGAGTATTAGCTTTATTTGTTTGGTGGGTGTAGCTACGTGGTGTCATAGTGCACAGAGAGCCAGGCCTGCAGTTAGGAAGACTCACCTTCCTGAGTTCAAATCTGGCCTTAGACACTTAATAGTTGTATGACCTTAGGTAAGTCACTCAATAATGTCTGCTTCAGTTTCCTCATTCATAAAATGAGCTGGAGAGGAAAATGACAAACCACTCCACTATCGTTGCCAAGAAAACCCCAAATTGGGTCATGAAGAGTCAGACATGATTGGAAAAAAAACTCATCAACAACAACAATCATACTTCTAACTCAAACACAGATATTTTTAGAATTGCTGTCTAACCATCTTATAAATTTGAAGCTGATTTTTTGTGTTCAAGTGTAAGATTGTATATTTATCCCTACTGAATTTCATCTTATTACATTTAGCTCAGTGCTCTATTTTTTAAAGATAGAATTGATCACTCTGCTCTGAGAGACAGGAAGGATTCTGTGTCCTAATATGTAATAGAGAAGCTCAAAGATAGACAAATTTTAAAGGTTCTTTAAAAAAAAAATCAGTCCTTGCTATAGGATTAACACAGGGCATTTAAATCTACAAACATTAGTTCTCTATGTGATAATGATAGATATAGGGCACGGTGTTTCTTTCTACAGAGCCTTGCTCAGTTTGACATTTTTATCAGTGTCTTGGATGAAGGAAAAATTGTCATGCTTATCAAATCTGCTGATGGTGTAAAACTGGAAAGGACAGCTAATACCCTAGATGAGCGAAACAGGATTCAATAAGATCTTTACAGTCTAGACTAGTGAAGTGAATATAATAAATGTTACTTAAATTTGGATAAATGTAAAGTTATTCATTTTTATTTAGATATATGCATATATCATGTATTTTGTGGGTATATGTTCATGTATGTGTGTATAGATATGTATATATGTGCATACACATACAAGATATGGGAAGCACAGTGAGGCAACATTTTTCTATGGAAAAAAAAATCACCAGAGTTTTTAGTAGATTAAAAGGTCAATATATTTCTTTTAAAAAAGTAACATGACAGCCAGAATGAAAGCTAATCTGATTTTAGTGTAATACCTGGTTGTGTCAAACCTCTGCAAGTCACAAATTGTTGCTGATTTCTCTTCCATTTCCTAGGCAGAAGGTGAAGCAGAGTTGGAGGTGAATAGTTCAGGCCTTTTCATGTAAAGGAAAAAGTCTAAGGTATTTGCAAAATTAGTAGGAGGGGGCATTTTGAGAAAGGGTTACTAGCTTATGAAAGATGCATAAGGATAGTGAGAAAGGGGAGATAGCAAGGTACTTGATAATTTAGAGAAAACAGCACTTGACCTTGGACCTTCCATTGGCCAGTCCAATGAGATATTAGATAACTCTCTGTGTCTGTCACTAAGCCAAGAAATTCATGATAGACTCTACTGGATTTCAGATACCTGGATTGTCAACCAGCACACAGTGAGTTGGAGTAAACTGGATGGCAGGTAAATTCTGAGAATAAGCATATACATATAATACAATGGCTTTTGGGGATTTCATACTGTTTATCTAACCTATAAAAGCAATACAATGATGATGAGGAGTTCAACTTTCAGGCTTGGCTTCAAATACTGTTTCTTCCACTTGCTACCTGTGTAGCAACTGGTGAGCCACTTAAATCCTCTGTGCCTCAGTTTCCCCATCTGTAAAATGAAAAGGTTGGACTAGATTTTTGACATCTCTTCTAGCTCTAGAATTATGATTTCATGAGCCTTTTATTTTATTTGAAAATGTGGGTAGCTATAGTTCAGGAATTTTCAGACATATTATTCATAGTACAAAAGAATAATGAATCTGTAGCTTGCTAAGAACCATGGAGATAATTTAGTCAAATTTCTCCTTTTTTTAGAGATGAGGAATCTGAGGTCTTTAAACTAGACTAGAACCAACACGGCTAAGCCACTGGAACTTGTGGGATGAAAATTCTATTTACTGAAAGGACAAAAAAAAAATAGAATAACAAGTCCTGCTTGTTCAGAGAGGAAGGGAAAGTGCTGGAGTAGCATGAATTCAGAAGACAACCATGCTGACTTATATGGAGATTTTACTCCAAGGATCTGTCCTTGTTCTACACCCTGAGCATGTACATGAGCACTGTCAGTTATTTTGCCTCAGTGTTGACATAAAGTAGGTGACTTTATAATCTTCACAATACAATGCACCCCTATCAACCACCCCACCCCAAATTTCCACCAAACACCACCCTTCCTTTCCACCATGCCCTCTGTATTATCTGTTCTATAGGTAACACTTTGCTTCACCCAAAATGATATTTTCGTCTCCCATTCCTTCTATCTACTAGCCATCATTGCAACCTAGCTCCCCTGATAACACAGCCTCTCTGATCCCCCTTTCCAGTACTGAGTGCACTTTCACTTATTTCCCTCAGCTCACTGGTTAAGGTTGGGATACTGGAATACTTCTTGCTCCCCATTGCCACTTCCAGGTTCTCTTGCTATCTCCATCACTCAGTAACATCTCCTCCTCTGAGACTCATTAACATATCTATCACCCAATAAAATCCTGATAACTACTGTCAACAGACCATAGGGTTCTCAACAGACCATCATCAACAAATGCTGAAGCCATTAACCATTTACCTTAGGTTGAAATCAATTTGTTTCTAGCCAAATTTCCAACTGAATAAAAGGTTTTGAATTCCATTAAGGTCCTTTCCTGTGGCAAAGTACCTCGTGCTGATTTTATTCCAGCTGAGATTTACAAGGTGGGGAGTCCATTGCTCATACAAAAGCTGACTGAATTTTTCCAGATTATATAGCAAGAAGAGCTTATCTTTTAGGAGTTCAAGGATGCCTGTACTGTCCATCTCTATAAAAGTAAAGAAATAGGTAGTCTGTGACAATCACAGGGTGGGAGCAATCTCTCTCTTTTTCACTGCTGGCAAGATTCTTGCCAGAGTCCTCCCTTAATAGGCTTATCCTTCACCTAGAAGATGGTCATCTACCTGAGAGCCAGTGTAGGTTCAGAAAGGGCTGAGGAACAGTCAATATGGTATTCCCTGCCTATCAACTCTAAGGGATATTCCAGGAGCAGAACACAGGTCTGTATTTGTTTGTAGATCTGACCAAAGCCTTTGATACCCTTAGTCAACAGGACTTATGGAAAATTATGTCAAAATTTGGTTGTCATAGAAGTTTATCACCATTGTACATCAATTTCATGGTGGCATGCTTGCCAAGGTTCTAGATAATGGATGATACTCTTGCACTTTGCTAGTCAACAGTAGAGTGACATAAGGATGTGTGCTTGCTCCCATGCTTTTTATTGTGACTTTTTTAGAAATGTTGTCAGACACCTTCAATGGGGATGAACATGGCATCAAGGTCAGCTACTGCACTGATGGTAAATCATTTAGCTTGAAAGGTCTACAAGCCAAGAAAAAATGGAGGGAGAATTGGTGCATGATTTTTTTGTTTGAAGATGATTGTGGAACTCAGTGCAGCCTCTGAAGCTGAGATGCAGTAAAGTATGGATCAATGTTCTGCCACTTGTGATATTTTTACCCTAACAGTGAACACCAAGAAAATAGTCAGCACCACATCATCCATAAGCGGAACTCTTGGTTACAGCAAATGAAAAACATCGAATACTATAGATAAATTCACTTATCTTAGCAGTACACTTTCCAGGCATGTACACACTAATAATGAAGTGGATGTATACAGTGCCAGAGCTAGCTCACAGTTTGAGATGCTCTGAAGAAAAGTGTGGGAGGGAAGAGGTATTAGGCTGCCTACAAAACTGAAGGTCTAGAGAGTCATTCTTCTGACCTCATTGTCGTATGCCTGTGAAGCCTGGACAGTCTACCAGTGCCATGCAAGGAAACTGAATCACTTCCATTTGAATTGTTTTAGGAAGATACTGAAGATCACCTGGTAGGAGAAGGTACCAGACACTGAGGTCCTTAATTGAACTAAACTGCCAGGCATTCAAACTCTACTGCAGAGAGTGCAACTCAGATGGGCTGGCTATGTTGCTCAAATGCCAAATGTATGCTTGCCAAAAAGAGTATTTTACGGAGAACTCACACAGGGTAAGAGCTCATGTGGTGGTCAGCAGAAGTGATAGAAGGCCACATTGAAGGTCTCTTTGAAGAACTTTGGAATTGATTGTGTGACATGGGAGACTGCCCTTTTTGTCCTACCCACACCAAAGAAGATGATGTGCTCTATGAGAAAAGTAGAATTGAAGTAGCTCAAAAGAAACAAGAGATGCACAAATTTAGAGAATCCACCTCAAAGGTTCACATGGACCATTTGTGCCCGACCTGTGGTAGAGCATTTTGAGCTCATATTGGTCTGATCAGCCACAGTCAGATACACTTGACCCTAACATAGTGATGTTATTTTGGTTCTGTTCAATAACAAAAGGACAAGAACAAGCCAATATGGCTTATGACTTTTATCTCTTTGGTAACTTTTGTCTTCATCTTAGGGAACTTCAATATACATATAAACTTTACCTCCAACACCCCAAAAATTCAGATCCTTAATTTCCTCATTTCCCATGACATATCTCCACTACACCTCAATCAGACACAAATATAGGTATACCCTTGATCTTGCTACCACCCATAAATTTACCACCTCCATGTTCAAGAATTCTGAAATCCCCTTATCTGGCCGTAATCTATTGGCTTTTCACCTCTTCCTCTGACATATCTTACCAAACCCTACTCTATGCCCATACCTTGATCTCTCAATGCCCTCTTATGTCATTTCCTTTACACTAGCCACTTTCTTTTCTTTTCTCCATCTTGACCTCTTAGTAAACTAATTCATATTTTGATTGCCTTATTCTGTTATGACCCTACCCCCCATTTGTCTTTTCACTGATTACAGTCTATCAAAACATAGCCTGAGATCACTTCCACCATATTTTGCTTTCATTCCAACAAATGTTCTTCTGAAAGATGGTGGAAAAATCATGCAAGCATTCTGATTGCATCCACTCTAAATTTATATTATACAACCTCAGCTGGATCCTTACTCAGGCTAGCATACTTGCCTTATCAATTGACTACTCCACTATACACAGTAGGTTTTCCAAACCTTTTCATCCATCTTCAAAACTTTCATAACCACCCTCTTTCCATAGATGAGAACCTTGCCTCATACTTTACAGAAAAATATTGAGTCCATTCATCAAGAACTCCCTCTTCTTCTCTCTACATTTCATATCATTCTTATGCCTTCTGGAACTGTCTCCTCTTTCCCCTCTGCTTCACATGATGAGGTGGCCTTAATCTTTACCAAGACTAATCTTTCTTTTGTTTAAGTGAACCTGCTCTATTCCATCTCCCCCAAAAGACTGCCCCCCTCTGTTATCCCCACTCTATCACTTGTTTTCAGTCTCTCTCTCTGCCTACTGGCTCACTCTGTCTACAAAATGTGCATGTCTCCTCCATTCAAAAAAAATATACAAACTTTCACTTGATCCTTCCATCTCCACTAATTACTACCTTATCACTCTCTCCTGTCCTTTTTGGTTCCACTTCTTGAAATGATCATATATAATAAGGGCCTCTGCTTTCTCTCCATCTCCCTCTCTCCTTAACTCCTTACAATCTGATTTTTGACTGCACCATTGTCTCTAAACTACTCTCTCCAAAGTTAACATTAATCTCTTAATCGCCAGATCCAAAGGCCTTTTATCAATCCTTATTCTTTTCACCCCTTCTGTTGCTTTTGACATTGTTGGTCACCCTGTCCTCTTCGATATTCTCTTCTCTCTAGGTTTTCAGGGTATCGTTATCTCCTGGCTCTTCTCTTATCTATCAGACCATTCTTTCTCAGTTCCCTTTGCTGAATCTTTATTTAGAGTGTCATCTCTTCTAACTACAGGTGTCCTGCATGGTTTTCTCTTGGGCTCTCTTCTCCTCTCCCTCAATACTACTTCCCTTGGTAATCTCATCAGCTCCTATGTATTTAACTGCCATCTATTTGTGAACTATTCTCAAAGCTACCTACCCTGCCCCTATCCTATATGATGACCTCGAATTTCAGGTCTCCAACTGTCTTTCTGACATCTTGAACAGGATATCCTGTTGGCCTCTTAAACTCAACATGTCCAAAACCAAATATATGTTTCCCTCTAAAGCCCCCCATTCTCCTACCTTCCCTACACTTTAGAGTGCATCATTCTTCAGGTCCCTCAGGTTTGCAAAGTAGGTGTTATTCTCAACTCCTCACTAACTTTCACCCCCTGCCATGTCCAATCTCTTGCCAAGGCCTCTCAATTACATCTTTGCAATGGCTCTTGAATTTTCTCCATTCTCTCTTCTGACACCATTCTAGCACAGGCCCTCATCATCTCACACCTGGACTATTGCAGTAGCCAGCTGGTGGGTCTGTCTACCTCAAGTCTCTCCTCACCCCAATCCTTTCTCCATTCAGTCAATGAAGTGACTTTCCTGAAACACAAGTCTGACTATGTCATTCCTACTCAATAAACACCAGTGTTTCTCTATTGCCTCAAGGATTAAATACAAAATCCTTTGCTATTCAAAGTCTATCACAATCTAGCCCCCACCTCCTTTTCCAATCTTTTTATACCTGACTCGTTTTTATCTAGTGACACTGGCCTCTTTACTGTTCTAGCATATCCAAAGGTTCCTTTCATCAATTTATGATGTATTTCTTGGCCAAGAAATAACATACATTTGCATCCTCTGCAGAGTCAGATGTCCAGTTGCCCTTGTATCTAGAGAGATGAAGACTAAGGCAAAGGTATAAGTACATCATTCTTCTCGTCCAGGGGGCTTGGCTACTTGATCACCATCAAGGTCCAGCTGCCAGCCTTGACAAATGACTGCAGAGTGCTACAGTTCAGTGGATATTAATGCTGTAGATGATGGCATACTATCAAAATAATCTGAGCTGGGCCCTAAGCAAGCATCGGGGAAATGTGATCAAAGAGCCCTTTTCTTATGAATGCAATATAAACCAACAAACAATGCACATGAAAAAATGTGAGATCTAAAGCAGCAAGGGGCTGCAGAGGCCAACTCTCTCATTTTACAGGTGAAGAAGCTGAATGAAGCCCAAGAAAGATAAATGGTTTTCCCAAACTTGCCCATTATATACAAGAGAAGGTGCTAGGTCCTGGGATCTCAAAGATAAAAATAAATGTTTCCTCCTTTACTGAACTTAGGTTCTCCTGAAATCTAATCTTATCAACAATCAACTAAACAGGTCTCTTCAAAGTCATTCCACCCCCTCTCTCCTTGCCTTTGCAAAAGCTATCCCCATACCCGGAATGCTTTACTTCCTTACCCCTACCTAGATGACTACGTGGCACAGTGGATAGAACATTGGCCCTGTAATCAGGGAGACCTAGATTCAAGTCCAACCTCAGATAGCAGTGGTATGATTCTGGGCAAATCACTTAACCTGTCTGCCTCAGTTTCCTCAACTGTGAAATGTGGATAATAATAACACCTCCTAGTATCATGAGGACCAAATGAGATAGTTGTAGAGCATTTTATAAACCTTAAGGTGTTATGTAAATGCTACTTTTCACAATTACTATTCTGTCATGGATACTAATGGGACATATGGACCATTCATTTGTTGCACTCATTCTTACTGCATGACGGGTCTAACCTCTTTTTCCTTCCATGCTTCACTCCAATTACATCTTTACATCTCTATAACATCAGAGTTTCTGGCTTTTCCTGGATTGTGTATGACCAAAGTAGACTGTCTTGTTTTTCTGCTACTGATGATTACCCTATTCTTTCAACCTTTCATCTTTTTGGGACTCTGCTTTGTAATGTAAGTAGTAATATAAAAACAAGACAAAAATACAGATTTATGATTAAAATGGAAGGACTATTATATTATCTCTCTTTTTTTTTGATTTTTGGGGGGGCAGTTGGGGTTAAGCAACTTGCCAAAGGTCAAAAGATTTGCCAAAGATTTGAATTCAGGTCCTCCTGACTCCAGGGCTGGTGCTCTATTCACTGAGCCACCTAGCCACCCCCATCTTCTCTCTTATTATTAGCATACTCTTACAATTAGAACTTGTTGAGTGCTCACTGATTCAGTGAAGGAAGGAGGAATGAAAAAGCATTTGTTAAAATACATTATTTATTATATATATTTATTAAAATACATTTTATATTTTATACTGTCCTAAGTATTAGGGAGATATGAATGCAAAGATATGCTCTACCCTCAATATACTTTAATGGGAGGGGCCAAACATATTTGATTATGAAAATTATTGGTGTGGCGAGTGGAAATATAGAGAAATAGACAGAGACAGACTTTCCAGTATTGATTATATCACTACCACCACCATTATCCCCACCACCATCACTGCTATGACTACCTACTTAACTCATTAGCTAGTTATCATTTATAGAGCATTTTAGGATTTTCAAAGTACTTTAAAAATATTGTTTCATTTGATTCTCGCAACAGTCCTGGGAAGTAGGTGCTGTTATTTTCAGCATTTTACAGATTGGACAGATATAAATTAAGTGACTTGCTCAGGGTCACATGCTAGTAAAGGTATGAGACTGGATTTGAACCTTACGGATTTCCAAATCCGTTATGCTATTTATTGAGCCAATTATCTGCCTCTGTATTGATTGACTAATAATTGACTAATAGTTTGAGTGTAGAAAGATAAAAAAATCAGCCTGGCACTGGTCAAGACCCAATGGGCAAACAAACAAACAAATACAATCAATACTGTCTGTAGCATATCAGGGCCAAAGTGTGGTATAGTGGAAAGAGGACTGGTTTTGAACTCAGAAGAATTAGGTTCAAGTCTCAGCTTCAGTACTTATTGCAACTTTGCAAAAGTTGGAACTTCTCCAGGATTGTGGTTTCCCCATCCGTAAAATAAGGAGATTAGACTAATTGACATCTGGATTCCCTTTCAGATCTAAATCCATGACTTCATAACTTGAATATCAGAAGCATTATCAAAGGCATTAACCAAAAGAAGTGTAGAAAAGAAGGTTGATGGATATAGTAGGAAGCATGAAGGATGATAGAACAACTAACACATGTTGCACTGGTGCCTTTTGGAACTAAAAACTATTGATAAAAGATATAAAGGAAGGTTTTGAATTGCTTTGATATGCAGTGTTTATGGGAGAATGTGAACAAGAGTCACATATGATGACAAGTTGTGGGTAGGTTGTCATCAGCACCATTGAATGGAATATGCACATTTAGGAAGTTATGAATCCATTGAAGTATTAAGAGGACACTCACTAAGTCTATTTTTGAGGTCTTGTAGTAGATACAGAGCTGAGCCTGGAATGTGGAAGATTCATCTTCATGAGTTCAAATCTGGCCTCAGACACTTAATACCTAAACACCAAATGGGATTCTGGAAAGTCAGACACTATTGAATCAACAACAACAACAAAAACTGTGTATCTTCTTTTTTTTTTTTTAAAACAATTGGGGTTAAGTAACTTGATCAAGGTTACACGGCTAGTCATTATTTATGTATGGGTGCTCATTTTCTGAGGCCGGTTTCGATCTCGGGTCATCCCAACTCTGAGACCAGCACTCTTACTCACTGTGCCACCTAGCTGCCCCTACTGTGTATCTTCTATGTGTCCAAAAATACTAGAGGTGTGTTGGAATATAGATGTGATGGCCCAGGAGACCTGGTTAGGTTCTTCCATATACTAGCTTTGAATCTTTGAAGTATGATGTCTTCATTCCTTGGGCCTCAATTTTCTCCTTTATAACAGATCATTAATTCCAGCCTTGTGTAATGGAAAGCAAAGTAGTACTTTGCTGCTTGTTTCAACTATTCAGGTACCTTTGAGCCTCACCTTTGATTTATCAAGTCTTTGTTAGAAATAGTATACATTGTGTTGCCCTTAATAGGCCCAAGGGAGTTTGTAGACCTTTCCTGCCCTTAATAGACCTAACATCATCTCATGGAACCCCTGGGTTGGGGGGGGGCATTGCCAAAAGAGTGGAACAGGAAGGAGTAGAGCAGAGAAAAGCTTGAGCATAAGCTGGAACCATGTAGAACTGAGAGGGAGAATGCTTGTGATTTTGGCACCCTGTCCATCTGCTCTGTTTGTGTTGATATTACTTTGTCAGAAAGAAGCATTCTGTCTGTTGAAAGAGGACCTTACCAGAAGCCCTGGAAGAGGACTTTACTGCTGTTTACAGAAATCCTGGGGCTTTACTATTGATTTGTGTTTGATTTCTCAGACAGAAGCTTTGTCTGTTGGTTTGTGTTATTTTGGCAGATAGAAAGTGAATTGAGATGATAGTGCCAGCAATTTGTGTAAATATTGTTGTAGCTCTGTTAAATTTAATGTGTGTCAATATTGTTGTAGTTCTGTTAAGCTTTGTTTTCCTAGAAACAGAAACTGTGAAGTACTTGGAGTGCAATAGTCCCCATAGGGTGAGATACAGAACTGGAGCAGAGAGCTGCCTTTGTGTGAATCCAGGCAAGAGATGGAATGTGGAAGAGGAGACATGGGGTTTGGAAGTCAGCCTCAAATTAAGATGAAAGGAGACTGTACCTGGGTGCTGAGTGCTGAGTAATGATATTGTAACTTACTGTGACCTGGGGTGGATGGTGTTTGTACTTTCTGCTATCCCTTAAGGATATTGGTTTAAGTATGATTATCCCTTAAGGATAATTGGCATAAGGATGATTGGAAGCCAGTATGGAGTCAAGATGAAAGAAGATTACTTGGGTACTCTATATTGATTGAAGAGATTGTGACTTACTGAATAATATGTTTTGTTGAAGACTATTTGGCCACCTTAGTGATAAGTTTTCATGTTATATTGTTGTGGATGTTGTGCCCTAGTTTCTTGAATGTTTTGCTTTAATTTATTGCTGAATATAAAGAGAGTTCACTATGCGATTATATCCTTAAATTTATACACAACAGCAATTCTCAGGTGATCTGCTCTTGATTTGCTTTATACCCTGTCAAAGTTATAGGGTGCAAATGAGAACACAGGATAGCATATTTTGAATTTAAATAGACTTTAGAGGCTATCTAGTTGAATCTCCTCCTTTAGAGATGAGGAAACTAAGACCCAGAGAGGTTAAATGACTTAGTCAAGGTCCCACAAGTAGTAAATAGAAGAGGTCATATTGGAATTCAGGTCCACTGAGTACAAATCAAAGAGTTAATCACTAAGCATTTATTAAGTGTCTACTATGTGTCTGGCACTGGAGGATACATGGACAAAATGAAAGTCTCTAAATTCTTAATACTATGGAAACATAAAGCATTATTACAGTACAAAGTATCATAAGGCAGGGCCAGCAGAGACAATGCTGGATCATGGTTCCATTTTGGAAAGCACTTTTATCTAGGGGTAGTTGTCTAGTAAAAGGAGAGGTAGAAAGATCTAGACTATATACTGAGCAAGGAGCAAGTACAGAAGTACAGAAGCAAGCATAAGCTGTGGGGCTCTGACTTCAGTAGTTGGGTGGTATCTCAGATTTAGGCTCTAGTTAAAATTGAAGAGTACAGTGGAATAATAAAAAGGCATGAATCTCAGACCAAAAAAATTTGTAGTTCTGTTGCTCATAAACAGTAGAGCTTTCCAGCTGGCTAATGGGAACTGATTTCAGCATCTGGAGTCTACTGGAGTTCTAATGAGAGGTAAGGCCATAGCTATGTTGCTCAGACCTGAAACCAGATAAAATTCAGGAGTCAAGGGAAACATAAAAAGAAGAAAATACAGTGGATCAACCACAAAGGACTAAATACAAATGAACTGCTTACATTCTAATATGGAGAGATGATACATGTGTCTTCTGAGAACCCTATCATTGTCAGTGCTCAAAGAGGAACTTTAATAATACAGAGAGCTTAGGAAAAAGGGTTTTAAAGGAAGAAAGAAAAGGGATGATTTTAGAAATAATAGAGAATAAGGGTTTTAAAAGAATAAAGACACATTAGAGGGGTAAAGGATGTTGTGGAAATTATTTCACATAATTTGGGTGCCTAGTAGAAGACTACCCACATAAGGAAGAATGGATGAAGGGAGGGAACAACAGTTGAACCCTATCTTTGTTTAAACAGGTTAAAGTAAAGACTACACTTACACTTGTCTACAGTAATATATATTCACTGAATAGGGAAACAGATGAAAAGGATGAAGAAAGGGGGAGTAAAAGAGGAGGTAGACTAAGGGAAGGACTAGTTTTGAAGAAAACAAATTCTAACTAGGGAAAGTGGATCTCAAAGAGGGATTTAAAAGGAAAGAAAACATGAAACTCTCTGATTTCATTCAGGATGAGGGAAAGAGAAATGGGGGAGTAGATCTCTTCAAACCTAAAGCTCTGGTGTTGAGCAAACCTATACCTTTCACCACCTTCTTTTCCCTTATAATACTGATCAACACAATGAACAACTCATGATGACTCATAATGAATCATGTAACTTACCTGCTGATAAAGAGTTCAGGGACTTACAGTACAGATCGGGGTGTGAGTGTGTGTGTGCATATATACACATATACATAGGTGTATAATATATTTATATACAGGTATATAGTATTTGTATACACATATGTACATGCACATATATGTAAATATGCACGTGTATATATACACATACATCGATATATTCAGTACGTATATATGTATATATACGTGTGTGTGTGTGTATATGACAAATGTAAGAATTCAGTTTGCTTTAATATGCATACTTTTTACAAAGTTTTTTTTTATGTCCTTTCAATGGAGAGTAGGGTGGGAAGTGGGAGGGACAGAAGGTGCATTTTCATTAATTATAAAAAGTCCAATTAAGTTATAAACAAAATTGTAAGGCAGATTCTTTGTCTTCAAAGTGGTCTAGTTTAAACAATCTGCCCCTCACTTTTTGAAACTACTAAATGAGGAACTGGGGAAGATGATCTCTAGGGTCTATTCCAGCTTGACAGACTATAATTCTTTGATTCTAGTTAAGTCAGCTAGATGTGTAAGCATGAAAGGTAACAAGTAACATGGGGCAATTTTTTTTTACTTCTAAAATGTGTGGTGTAATCAATGAGTGCCAAGAAAGTTGAACAGAGAGAGAGAAATGGAGAGATCAACATGGGCCAGACTAATCTCAGAGGTTATTAGGGCTGCAAGAGGCTGTGACTATCACCTGACAATTTTAAGAAGGAGATGAGACTGAGAGAATGGACAGTTCCCATATAAATAATACTTGAAAGTTTGTAAAATACGGACACTCTCCTTCTCTGACTCCTTTGCTGGATTTTTAGTGTCTCTCAGGATTCTGTCCTAGGTCTACTCTTCTCTCTCTACTAGTTCACTTGGTAATCTCATTAGCTCCCATGGATTTAACTATCATCTCTATGATGATGATTCTCAAATTTTCTTTCCTTGCCCCAGTTTCTCTGTTGACCTCCAATCTCTCTTCCCTGCCTTTCAGATGTCTTGAACTAAATATCCAGTATACATCTTAAACTCAATATATTCAAAGTAGATATCATTATCTTTTCACCTAAACCTTCCCCCTTTTACATTCACAATTATTGTAGAGGGCAACACTATTCTTCCAGTCCCTCAGGCTTGCAACCTATGAGTCACCCTGGTTTCCTAATTATCTTTCACCCTTCATATCTAAGCTGTTGCTAAGGCCAGCTGGATTTCACCTTTGCAACATCTCCTGAATATGTCTCCTTCTCTTCTCTTATACTACCACACCACCCTGATGAAGACCCTCTTCACCTCAAGCCTTGATTATTGCAATAACTGCTGGTGGGTCTACATGCCTAAAGTCTCTCCCCATTCCAAACCATTCTCCAATCAACCAGTAATGTGATTTTTATGTCACCTCCCTACTTTGCTGGCTTCCTATTACATCCAAGATCAAATACAAAATTCTTACTGGCATTTAAAGTCCTTCATAACCTAGCCCCCTTTCTGTATTTCCAGTCTTCTTACATCTTACTCCCTGAAATGAACTTTTCAGTCCAGTGACACTGGCCTCAGGCTGTTCTATGAACAAGACCCTCCATTTCTCGGCTCTGGAAATTTTCTCTGACTAGAGAAATTGCCATGCCTAGAATGCTCTCCAACTACTGCCCTCCCTAGCTTTATTCATTCATTCATTAATTCATTCACTTATTTATGCATTTTGCACATCTTATGGAGATTATTATTTTCATTTTATTTTTTTCTTATTTAATATTTTGCAAAAGTTATCTTATTCTAAACTTAAGAAATAAAGCAAATGTTTCCATAACAAAGTGGAATAGAAAAAAAATGAATTGCACCTGAAATGGCAGACTTGCTATTCCTTTTAAATATATAACAAAGTTATCATGCAAGTTTCTTTTTTCTATCCCTTCCCTCTGACTTCCTTTAAATCATTACTAAGACTATACCTTCCATAGGAAGCCTTCCCCAACCTCTCTTATTCCCAGTGTCTTCACTTTAAAAAAAATTATCTATGCATATATATCAATATGTAGCCTTCTTTGTATATATTTGTTTGCATGTTGTATCCCCCATTAGATTGTGACCTCCTTGAAGACAGGAACTGTCTTTTGCCTCTTTTTGCATTCTCAGCACTTAGCACAGTGCCTGACACATAGGCACTTAATAAATATTGATTGATTGATTGATTGATAATCTATCTTAACCCTTACAACAGTCTTGTGAAATAGGCACTATTATTATTCCCATTTTAAAGATGAGGAAACTGAAGCTTAGAGGTTAACCACCTTGTCCAGGGAAGTTCACACAGCTAGGAATTATCTGAAGTGGGATTTAAATTCAAGACTTTCCTCATTCTAGGTTCTGTCCCCACTCCCCACACTGCCTCCTGGATAGAAGTGTGTAGGGGGTGTCAAACCAGGGAAAAGACCAATTGCTTCTCCTGTTGTATGTAGACAGCAATACAGAGCTATGCTTGACATGAAGTGAGAAACAATCGTAGTAGTAGTAGTAGTAGTAGTAGTAGTAGTAGTAGTAGTAGTAGTAATACAGATAACAGTATAAAATTATTCATTTTTTCCTTAGAACACTCCTGGGAGGTAGGTGCTATTATTATTATCCCCATTTTATCTCCATCCTCATCCACAGATGAGGAGACTGAGGACTAAAAAGTTTAGGTGAGGGGTGGCTAGGGGATACAGTGAATAGAGCACAGGCCCTGGAGTCAGAAGGACTTGAGTTCAAATTCTACCTCAGACACTTAATACTAGCCATGTGACCTTGGGCAAGTCACTTAACACCAATTGCCCTACTTTACACCTCCAAAAAAAGCAAAAGAAAAAGTTTGGGTGACTTGGCCAAAGTCACACAGCTAGTGAGTAGTGGGGCTAGATTTAAACTCGGAGTCTTCTACATTCCAGAGCCACTGCTCTCCACCACTGTGCTCCCTTGCTGCCTCTTGATTTGGTTTTTAAGTTGGTCAACTCTCCTCTACCCAATAAATTCTTCTAAGCCATAATCAATCAACAAACATTTATTCAGCTTTGACTACTGCATGCAAGGCTCCAGAGATGCAAAGCCCAAAGTGAAGCTATCCTTCTACTCCAAGAGCTTCCATTCTATCAGGGAGACATGTGAATCAGACAGAATAAAAAAAAAAATTAATATAATTACTTAATGAGCCAATAGAAGGATGGTGATTGGACCAGAACTGTGATTGCATTTGTGTAGGGAAGTCCCAGATGAGAGCACTATTCTCTCCAAAAATGCAGGCTGGCACTTTTCCTACAATAGAAAGTCTTAGAGTTCCCCAGAGCACTGTAAGGTTTTAGGTTACAGGATTTGCCCAGTGTCACAGGGGCAGTATGTGTTGTGTGTTGGAGGCACGCTTGAACCAGAGTTGGTGTAGGTAGAGAGAGAGAAACAGAGAGAGGAGAAAAAGGAGGGGGGGAATAAGGATAGAGACAGAGACAGAGAAAGACAGAGACAGAGAGAGACACAGAGACACACACACACATACATACAGAGAGAGAGACAGACAGCAGACAGACAAACAGAGATAGAGAAACAGAGACATACAAAGAGAAGAGTGAAATGGAGCCAAATATGAAATGGGGCCAAACCTCAGGAGATTATAGAATAACCTTGTTTTTTCTTGAAGAATGCATGCTTTCCCAACCCTAACCACAATGTCATGTTGACCTATAAGATTCGGGAACTGAGTCAACTGCCTCAACTGCTATCCACGATTCACCTGTTTGCTCTCACCCCTCCCCTATAGCCCATGAAGTTGGCATCAAGCCTCTATCTCCAAGACTCAACTAAGTCTGCTAGCCAATCATTTCCCGACACTCCTTGTCTCTAAGAGTTAGCTGAGTCTCACTAAGCCAATCAGTGAGCTCAATATTTCCTACTTTCCCCTCATAATTGTATAAAAAAGCACCCGAGGAGACACTCGGGGTCCTCCATCTAAAATGTATGGTGGGACCCGGGTTCGAACTCGTAATAAATCTTTTTTCTTTTTTCTTGCCTCAGTGGTCTTGGTTTGTCTATTATTCCACCCCACGTTTCAAAGAGATAGTGAGGTAGAGAGGGACAGAGACACAGAGAGTATGGTCATAAATGAGTAATCAGGACTATCTCATTTCCTTCTCCCATACTTATAGCTCAAATGACCAACTGAGGGACCATTGGAGGTAAGATAGAAATTCTGTGTCCTCTTTCCTTCTACACCCCTACCTACCAAAAACACCTGGAGAGTTTATCTCTTTCTACTATCCACAATGACAAGCTTAGATTCAGCTGCTATAAAATATTGAGAGACAATTTATTATCTTTCTTTTTTAAATCTCTGTTGAGGATTAGCTTGTGTTGTTGCTAGGTGACTGTTACAATGAATAATCTGATAATTTCCTAGATTATTTTGTAATACAGCTTTCATTGTGGTTTTACTTTAAAAGATTGTTTCATTTATTTTAAATAAATCTGGGTCTTACACCCAAATTGTTGCTTATTTTTCTTACATTGACCCTCTCACCCTTGTTCAGAAGACAGCATAGATTTTTTTGAGCACACAATCAGCCAGTTAACAAATACATGCTAAGTACCTACTATGTTTTAGGTAGTGTGTTAGATGCTAGAGATACAAATGGAATGAATGAAAAAATGAAAAAAAATCTTCTCACTAGGACCTTACATGTTAGCAGAAGTTTACATGGCATGCAATCATATAACTATAAAATTTTAATTATAGAATCAGTATTTATTTTGTATATTTATAGACATATTATATATATGGACATATGTGTACAAATACACGCACACACCACACATGTATGCATTAATACACACCACATGTGTATATGTACATGTATACATGTATATGTATACATATATACACACATGCGTGCATACATACATATATTATACATTTCTCACACCATTGACAAGGTCCTTGAGGGCAAAGATTATTTTACTTTTTGTATCTCCAGAGTCAAGCATAGAACTTGGCATATAGGAGTCATTTAATAAATGCTTATTGAAGGATTGGAAAATCAAAATGAAATCCAGTGAGTTTGCAGACTATTAGTTCCTTCCACAGCTGCTGTTTTCTCTTCTTGAAGACCTCTGATGACAAGGCAGCCATTCCTACAGAGGCATCCCATTTTACTTTTGGAATGCTCTATTAGGAATTAAAGAAGGGGGAGTCAAGATGGTGGAGTAGAAACAGCACTTCCATGGAGCTCCATCCCACACCACTTCAAAATTATGTAAAAGGGGGACTTTGAATGACCTCTGGAGCTCTAGAACCCACAAAATGACATAGAGAAGCTAATCTCCCACTGAGGACAGCCTGGCAGCCTGGCAGGGAGCAGCCAGCACAGTGCTCTGGGAGCCAAGCCCAGACCCACATGAATCTGAGGTTTTAGCCCCAGGGCGGCTAGACCAGCAGCCAGCTGGAGGGACCCCAGAACACCAACAGCTGTGGCATTTCCAGAATTATCAACACATAGATGCCTAGGACAAAGTGCCCTATGGACTTTGGGTCTGGTTGGGAGAGTACATCAGCTTCCTCCCTTGGGGCCTAGAAGCCAAGGAAGAGCAGTTGCAGCTTGAGCCACATTGCCCCCTTGCAGCTTCAGCTTCTGGCCTGTGGACTGTAGGGGGATCCAGCAATCAGTCTGGGTGGTAATCACTCTTGCTTTACCCTTCTTGGATCTCAATTGCGGTCTTGGGGTGTGTGACCAGCTTGCAAGAGTGTGTGGAGGCTTCAGAGAAGCCACACAACTAATACCTCCAGCATTTGAGAAAACCCCAGCATTTGGAATGGAAGCTCCCCTGTCTGGTGTCAGAGTCCTACTGTGGCAAAAAGCCCAAAAGTCAAGTAATTGAGTGGCAACATGCCTAGGAAAAGGAAACAAAATTGCTTATCTTCTCTGGCTCTGTCTCTCCATCTCTCTCTCTCTCTCCTTCCCTCCAATCTTTTTTCGCCTCTCTCTGTTTCTCTCTCTCTCCAAGGAAGGAAGGGAATGAATCTGGAATTCAAAGTTTTAAAATCAAGTGTTTTAAAAATATATAAATACTATGATTAATACTATTTTGCATGTAATTGGGAGTTAAGATGTGCAGGCGTTTGGGCACAGAGATTCACCTTGCCCTAATGGTAAAGTCAAAGGGGGTATGGGAGAAGAGATGGGAGAGAGCAGATTGGATGAGGGGATATCCTGTGGGACTGCGATTCTGGGGTGGTCGGTAGGGGAAAAATGGGGAAAAATTATAACTCAAAATCTGACAGAAATGAATGATGTAAACCAGAAGGTAATAAAGCATTTGGAAAAAAAGAAATTAAAGATGGCCCTAGATCCTACATGGCATTGGATTATAAATTCTGGTAGTTCTCAGTAATACATAATTATAGCTTTAACACACTTTACAGATGAGGAAATTTAGGCTCCAAAATGTCAAGATGTCAACTTGCCCAAGATAGACACAGCTAGAGTGTTTCTAAGAATCCTTCAAGTATGTATCCAATGATTAAATATTATTCAACCCAGGCCTGACATAGGAAATTTCAAAGGGAGTCTATATCAGACCAGCTGCTAGCTAATAATTTTTTTGTCTTCAACAATTCTTATTTGCACACTTTCTAAGTTGTAGAGGATTTGCAAATTGTATTCATTGAAATAGTATTACCATAAAAAGACAAAACATTTTTAAAAATGGAGCTAAACACTTTACAGATGAACCCATTTTTCAACTTTATTTTATTTTGAGTTTATTTATTTAATTGGTGAAATTACAATTTCACCAATTACTTAGCTTTCACAGTTTCCAGTTATTTGCCTCCACAAAGAGATCTAGTATAAATACTCTGGACTAGGACATATAAGTTCTTTTCCTTTTGCCCTAATCATCTTTATAAAATATCCTTGTAAACAGAACTGGAAGTCATATTGCTGAACCAATGGGTTTAGACACCTTTATAACTCTTTGGGCATAATTCTAAACTGCTCTTCAATATGACTGGACCTGTTCACAACTCCACCAAAAATTAATTAATTTTCTATTTTTTCAACATCCCCTTCAGTACTTGTTGACATCCATTTCAATCATTTTAGCCAATCTGGTAGGTGTGAAATAACTCAAGGTTTTAATTTGCATCTCTACTATCAATAATGACCTAGATCATTTTTTTCATAGAAGTTTTAAGAAAGTTCAAGTTTCTCTCCATCTCTCTCTCTCTCCCTCTCTCTCTCTCCTCATACACTCTCAGAGTGCTGGTCATGTAACTTTAGTTGGGAAACAAACAAGAAACTAAGAATTTCTGGCATCTTGCATCCTTGCGCAGTGAGTGGCAAGGGCATTCTTTGGATGAACTTCTAGCCAATAGGAGGGAGAGGTATTGAAGTTTCTTTGTCATTTCCTCTGTGGTCAAAGGAATTGGAAAGTGGAATCAAGAAAGTATGCTAAAAACTATGCTTTGTTAATTATGAACAACTAAGGAGTTTTATAGGACCTTAAGAGGAAAGATAGCATGTGGAATATTTCTAATCACCATAATTAGGGTTAGCATAGGAGCTACTTCTAAGGGAGTCAGGTCAGAATTGCAGACAATCTCACATAAATTGTTTTTATTGTCATTAAAAATCAACAAGATTGTTTTCCCTTTTTTCACAAACTTTGAATATCATTTTCCAATAGGCTTCCATGCCTTCCCTTCTGTTTGGGCAGAGAGAGAGGCATTTGGTTTATACATGATATGTACATCATTTATAAGCATCTTGATGCTAGCCCTGATTATCATATAATACATTATCAGACATACATGTATGAGTTAGAAAAGAGTTGGTATACTTATCTAGTGAGACCAAAGGTTTATACATGAATACCCATTATAAGTGAATAAAATAGTTTATAAGATCCTCCTATGAGCTTGACACATAAAGTTTATAATGAATTAATACTTGTATTAACTTGTATTTTGCAAGATACTGTCATATTTGGGGTGGCTAGGTGGCTCAGTGAGTAGAGCGTTGGCCCTGGAGTCAGAAGGACCTGAGTTCGGATCCGGCCTCAGACACTTAACCCACACAAACAAAAAACCTAGCCGTGTGGGCCAGGCGGGGAGCGGGGCGCGGGAGCGGCCGCGGGCCGGGGGTTCTCTGGGGTTCACGGGGCTCCGCGGGAGATGAGGCTCCGGGCCGGGCCGGGCTGAGGCTGTCTGCCCCCAGGTCCGCCGGGAGGCTGGGTGCCGGGGTTGGCCCAGGGAGCTGGGGCGGCGGCAGCAGCGCAGCAGCACCAGCAGCAGCAATGGCGGCGGGGAGGAAACCAAGGCTCTTGAGAAAGGTCAGCTCCTGGCCTGCAGATTGTAGGGAGACCAAGCAACCAGTCTGAGGGGTAATTGCTCTTGCTTTAAACTTCTTGGATCTGGACTGTCTGGGGTGGAGGTCCTGGGGTGTGTGACCAGCTTGCCAGAGCGTGTGGAGGCTTCAGGGAGGGCACCCAACTAATACCTAAGGCAGCTGAGAAAACCCCAGCCTTTGGGACAGAAGCTCCCCTGTCTGGTCCTACTGTGGCAACAAGCCCAAAAGTCAAGTAATTGAGTGGCAACATGCCCAGGCAAAGGAAGCAAAACAAACAGAAGAATCTAGCATTCGACTCCTATTTTGGGGGCCGAGAGGATCGAAGCATGGAACAGGAGGAAGACAGTGGGGTCAGAACTCCTGCACTAGAAGCTTCAGATGAAAATGATAGCTGGTTGCAGGCCATAGAGGGCCTTAAGAAGCAGCTAAAAGAAGTGGAGGAAAAAGTGGGAAGAGAAATGAGAATGATGGAAGAAAATTATGAAATGAGCATCAACAGCCTGACTGAGGAAAATAAAACCTTAAAAAATCGACTAATTCAGATGGTAAGAGAGGCTCAAAAAAGCAAAAAGGAGAGGAATGCCTTAAAAAGCCGAATTTTTCAGATGGAAAAAGAAACTCAGAAGCTCACTGAGAAGAATGTCTCCTTAAGATACAGAATGGAGCAAAGGGAAGCTAATGATTTTATGAGAAATCAAGATGCTGTTAAACAGATCCAAATAAATGAAAGAATAGAAGGCAACGTGAGATATCTCATGAGAAAAACCGCTGACCTGGACAATAGATCCAGGAGAGAGAATCTAAAAATTATTAGGGGTGGCTAGGTGGTGCAGTAAATAGAGCACCAGCCCTGGACTCAGGGAAACCTGAGTTCAAATCAGCCGTGTGACCTTGGGCAAGTCACTTAACCCCAATTACCCTCCAAAAAGCAAAAAAAAAAAAAAAAAAATTATTGGACTACCCGAAAGCCATGATCAAAGAAAGAACCTAGAAATCATCGTCCAAGAAATTCTCAAGGAAAACTACCCTGTTGTTTTAGAAACAGAAGGCAAAATAGAGGTTGAAGGTAGAATAGAGGACTTTCAAGTATTCTTGAAGAAGGAACCAGTAATAGAAAATTTGACATTCAGACATAAGAAGCAAGAGATACTTGAGAAGGTAAACAGGGAAAAGAAATCAAAAGGAGCTTATCAAAGTTGAACTATTTACATTCTTAGGTAGAAAAACAATAATTGTAACTGATATAGCTTTTCTCGGTGTGGGGGTAGTATATATATATATATATATATATAGTCTTTTGGGGAGGGTATATAGGCGTATGAATACATATGGGAATGTGTCTATATATGTTTACAGTTATACATAGAGGGTACAGGACCAATTTAATAGGAAGGGATGATACTTAAAAAGATGAAATTAAGAGGTGAGAGGGGAATATAATGACAGGAGAGGGGGAGAGACAGAATGGGGTAAACTATCTCATATAGAAGAGGCAAGGGAAAATGGTTACAATGGAGGGGAAGAACAGGAAGGCATAAGTGAATGGGTCAACCTTATAATCATTGAATTTGGCTCAGGGAGGGAATGACATACACACGAAATAGGGTATCTCACCCTATAGGAGAATGGGGGGGAAGGAGATGAGAGGGAGGGATGATGGAAGGGAGGGCAGGCTCGGGGGGGGCGGGGGGTGGAAGGGAAGTTGGAAGCACACACTTTTGAAAAGGGACAGGACCAAAGTAGAGAATAGAACAAGTGGGAGGTGGGATAGGAGGGAGGGAAATATAATCAGTCTTCTACAATATATCTACTATAGTAATGTTATGCATTAGCTACACATGTACAACCTATATTGAATTGCTTATCTTCTTAGTAAGGGTGCATGACAAGGGAGGGAGGGTGGGTGATAAGGGAGGGAGGGTGGGTGACAAGGGAGGGAGGGAATTAATCTGGAATTCAAAGTTTTAAAACTAGATGTTAAAAAAATAAGTATCTCATTATTAATACTATTTTATGTGTAATTGGGAAATAAGAGGAGGGGATATCCTGGGGGACTGCTATTTTGGGGAGGTGGGTAGGAGAAAAAGGGGAAGAAAATTTGTAACACAAAAGCTGGTGGAAATGAATGAAGTAAACCAGAAGTTAATAAAGCATTTGGGGGAAAAAAACAAAAACCTCAAGGCAACCAAAATGTACTTAAGAAAATATGGCAGAGAAAACTTAAAACTTACAGAAGTGAGTGTTGAAAATTAAAAATCAATAAATAAACTCCTTAAAAAAACACAAAACAAAACAAAAAAAAAAACCTAGCCGTGTGACCTTGGGCAAGTTACTTAACCCCAATCGCCCTCCAAAAAGCAAAAAAAAAAAAAAGATACTATCATATTTGATGTTCACATCAACCTTGTGAGGTAGGTACCATCTTTACTCTTTCACATTTTATTCATGAAGAAACTAACTCAGGGGTCAAGTGATAAGCTCAGGTTCATGTAGTAGATGTCTAAGGCAGGATTCAATCTCAGGTCTTCCTGACACCAAATCCAACAGTTCACCCATTAGCCCAAGCTGCTTCTTAGTACTAAATGTTTGTGGATACAAAAACAGAAGATAGTCCCTTTCCTCAAGGAGTTTACATTCTAATAAGAGCAGAGCAGTAGCCAGGGATGCTGGATAGAGATATACAGTGACCTGTGACCAAGCCCTTTACAGAAGTAAAAGCAGTACTAATTTGATAACGGTTTTCAGATGACTAGGATGGCTGCCTTGATGGGATATGAAGCATGGCCTGGACTGGGGCCAGCTAGATATAGTGGGATTTGTACAACCATTCATTTACCAATAAGTATAGCTAAGTCCTAGGACATCATTCCAAAGTTGTAATAATGCTCATAGAATGTTAAGAAATCTAGAGGAAGGCCTTCCAAGCATTAGGTAGATCCTCTATGGAAGTTTAATGAGAGGAATCATGTATAAGATGGGAGAAATAGGAGATCTAATGTGATTTTAGACTGTGTTCATGAAGGCATGGTCTCCAGACCTAGAGAAGTGATGGTTCTGTTGTACTTTAACCTGGTTAATGACATCAAGAGCAGAGGTGTCAAATTATTGGTTTGTCAGTCAAAAGGACCTGCAAAGCTTCTGAGTAGAATCCAAACCAGATTAAAATGTAATTTGGAAATGTTTAACAAATAAATAAAATACAATAAAACACAGATAATATTAATTTGTTGTTTTCCAAGTTCATTTCTATTTGAGTTTGACCCCACCAGTTTAGAGTATTATACTTGATTGTGGGCACAAAATTTTAGGGAAGTTAATGGTCAACTCATGAACATTTAAAAGAGAGTTATCAGGAAGGTGAAGGGCCTGAAGATCATACCTATAGGGACAGGTGGCTGGAACTAGGGTGATTCAGCATGACAAAGAGATGGGGAGCTCAGTTAAAGTTATGAAAGCAATCTTCTAATGTTTTAAGGATGACCATGTGGAAGAAGGATCATGTCTCTTTTGTTCATCTCTAGAGGGCAGAGGTGAGACTAAAAATGGGGGAAGTTATAATGGAAAATTTATACTTGATGAAAAACCAAAAACAAGCAAATCAAAATTCCTAAACATAGCAACTACCTAAAGATGGGATAGGTTGATGTGAGGTGGTGATGTGTCTGCAAGCAAAGCCCTGAGGACAACTGATAAGTTTGGGATATAGTTTGGACTAGATGCCATCTGAAGCCCCTTCCAACCTTAAGATTTTGTTACCCTCATGTATCTTTAATCTCTAGCTTCTGCTTCTTCCTTCCCATTTGCCCATAAATATGCTTAGATCTTCTCAATCTTTAACATAAACAAATGAATGGATGAATGAATGGCTCTTTTCCCTTAAACCTACTTTATAATTTCTGCCCTCTTTCTACCACCAAATGATTGCTAAATTTCTAGGGAAAAAAAAGTTTTGTTTTGTTTTTTCCTACTCAATTTGTCCTTATCACCACCCTCTCTTCTACACCTTCTAGTCTGGATCCTCTCTGAAACACTCCATTGAAACTTCTTTCTGAGAGAAACCATTATTTATAATTTATATTAATAACCATTTTTTGAATTAGGACCATGGCTTTTTCAGAAGCCTGTAGGTTGTTCAGTCTCTGAAGGGCATTATTGATGACTAACATTGCTTAAGTCCCCAGAGTACATGCCTTTTGATCCTGGGAGGGAGTTATTACCCCACCCAACTAGATAACCTTACAAAAATTTTAACCTAAGGTAGTGAATTCTAGCCCATTATGTTCCACCCCCCACTCTGCCAGGTTTGAGGGAGGGAAGAAGTGGGTAGAGGGTTAGATCCTTTTGTCTAGATTACTCTAAATGGTGATATGGGTATAGAAAAATCTCTCTGAGCAAGACTGAGTGATCAGAGTCTAGTTGCCCCCAGTCCCTCATTATAATATGTCCACCTCTCATTATAATATACATTTTTCTCATTAATTTTTATCTAATCAGACTCAAATGTTACCCTCAGAAGTACCTCACTCTTCTAAGGACATAAAAGCTTTGAGTGGGTTCCATGAAGGGTCTGGCATTTAAGAGTGTCACTGACTGACCCCTTTTGTTAATTATTGCTAGCATGATTGATAAAATGATTAATTATCTAGAAACTATGTCTCTCAAACTTTTTATACATCTTATTTCTCAAAGGTTGCCAATGGCTTCCTAATACCTACAGAAATCTACCTTTTTTCTAGTTCTCAACCTTAGGTTTCTGTCCATTCATATTGGGCCAATAATGACTTGCACGAAAAGAAGGGCAGAAAATATAAATGATACAAAGGATCAGAGAAAGAAGTGATCTGGGTATGTAGCAAGAGCTAGAGAGAAGAAATGGAAATGCCTTGTGTTATAGCAGTGTCTAGGAGATGTCAAATGACCTGAACTGATGGAACTACACCAAGCCTTCAGAGAGCATGGGAGGAAGACTTTAGAAGACTTCTGAACAAACGGGGAAAAGAATTGAATTTTATGAGGTGTGACTGAGTCACAATCAATAAAGGAGGAATCAGGATCATACCACTTCTAGGTATATATCATAAAGAAACAAAAAATTATAGAGAAAGAACTTCTAGATATAAAAGTATTTATAAGTCTTGTTTTGTAGATAAGAGTTGGAAACAAAATGGGTGCTCATTAATTGAACACTTTATGAGAATGTACAGATAAGCTAAAAGGGTGGTGGAATCTTTGCATACAGAACTTCAAAAGACCTTAGAAATCATCCAGTTCAACCTTAATTTTATAGATAAGCAAACTAAGGCTCAAAGAAGGAAAATTACTTTCTGGATCAATCAATGAGTTAGCATTTTTAAAGCATTTATTATGTACCAGGCACCGTGCTAGGCTCTGGGAATATAAATGCAAAAGGACAATTCATGGTATTCTTTTTTTTTTCTTTTTTCATGGGGGGAAGATCAGAACAGCATATAAAAAATTTATACAAAATAAGTTTGTGCTGAACACATATGGAGAATAAATACAAAATAAAAAAGATAAATATAAGATAGGGAGGACAGCAGTAGTTAGTGGTATCAGGAAATGTCTCAAATAGAAGGAGATATTAGAAATAAGTTTTGAAAGAAAAGAGGGATTAATACAGGCAAATATGAGAAGGAAGTGTGTTCTAGACACCTGGTACAATCAGAGAAAAAACATAGAGAGGCATGTGTGAAGAAGACAAAGAAAGTCATTTGTCTGGATTGCAGAATGAAAGGGTAGAATTCAATAAGATCACACAGAAAATAAACAACAGTGCCAAGATTCAAATCCATGTCTTCTGAATCCAGATCCAAAGGTCTTTCCACACTGCCCCCAAATATATCCATTTTGATGAGGTTATAAATACTTTGATTCATCCTCCTTAACTTTCTTGAACCTCTTGACACAGTGTACCAAGCTTCCTAGTGGATACTCTTTTGAAACTCCACTTTCTCTTTTTCTAATTTCTTCTTCTTTTGTCTTCTGACCTGGCTGTATTATCCTGTCTACAATACAATAAGCTGCTTTACCCTCAGGTCTGTCTTGGTCCTTCCTTTGTATACTTCCTTCCTAGGTCAAATTGAATGTAATTCTAGGCAGCTTACTGATTGAATTGTACTTGCCATTGGATTCCAGCTGGTTCTCATCACAGTGTCAGCCAGGGAAATCAAAGGATGATTTCCCCTGAATCAGTCAAGGGTTGTGATTGGCTGATCAGGCCACTTGATGGACAGGGTGTCTATCATCAAAAGTTAACCATGCTGCTTCTGTGATATTGGACAACAGTATAGTTAAG
Source organism: Gymnobelideus leadbeateri (assembly GCA_011680675.1). Taxonomy (NCBI): domain Eukaryota; kingdom Metazoa; phylum Chordata; class Mammalia; order Diprotodontia; family Petauridae; genus Gymnobelideus; species Gymnobelideus leadbeateri. Next base: position 115,421 of record WOXC01003739.1, read on the forward strand.
TAAATTATAATAAAGGCTATGTCCCAAAAGGACAGCTAGGTGGCACATACAGTGATGCAATGGACTTAGAAACAGGAAGATTGATGTTTACAAGTTCAAATCTAACCTCAGACAGTTACTAGTTGTGTGACCCTGGGCAAGTAACTTAACCCTGTGTGCCTCAGTTTCCTCATCTGTAAAATGATCTGGACAAGGAAATGGCAAAACCATTCTGGTATCTCCACCAAGAAAACCCCAAATGGGGTCATGAAGAATAGGACATGACTGAAACTACACAAGAGTTCAAAAATGTGTCTTATTTTGCTTATCTGTTATATCAGTTATTTTTCTCTTTTTTTATTTTCTAGATGGAGGGAGATGGTTTGTGAGAGAAAAAATGCTTGATAATTAAAAGGATAAAATGTAATTAAAAATAAACACAAAAATTAAAAAATCAAGCTATATATAATAAAAATCTATAATTTTAGTATATCCTTTTTTCCTCTGCTTCAGTTTCCTCAACTATAAAATGGGGATAATAATAACTCCTACCTACCAGGGGTCTTTTTGAAGTTCAAATGAGATACCATTTGTAAAGCACTTTGTATAGTCTCAGGCACACAGTAGATGCTTAATAAATGTGCTTTCCCTTCCCTTATCTAGGTGCTCATTATTTCTACCCATAGATGGCAAACTCTTTGAAGCAAAAATGGCTTTATTTTTGTCTTTGTATCACAAATACCAACACAATGCTCTGCACATAATGCTTAATGAATATTTATTGAGTCGAGTTGAAGTTGATTCCCTTTATTGGTAAATGGACTTCAATGGGTACAAGGAAAGATCTAGGTCTAGGAAAAAATGCACTAATGAGTAAGATAAGATTCAAGATAAGAGACAGCAATGGGTCAAGCCCAAGACTCAGCACAGATCCCAAGTTCCTTCTGTCCTCTCTGCCTTGAAACAGGTCTGGTTCCATAATATGGAGAGACTCCAGAGACCTACAGTTAGAGTCTGTGTGTCTCAAATTGTGGAAGTTCAAGGGTAGAGAATCAATTAGATCATTATAATCTAGGGAAATTTATAATCATTGATTCATGTCCTTGTCACAGAGTAAATATTCACAGAGTAAAACAATTTGACAGTATTAGGGTTTCCCAGAGCTCACCCTGTCTAATCCAAATCTCAGTAAAAATCCCTTCTGTATCTTCAAGAAGTTATTTTGTCTTTGCTTAAAGATCTCCACTTAGAGGGAGCCTGCCTACCTCCAAACCAGATCATACTTTCTTCTTTTGGAAACCTCTAATTGTTAGGAAACTACTTTTGTTTGCATGTTTGTTTGTTTCCCTGAAAGCAACCCTCAATTTGTCACTTTATAACTTTTACCTTTCAGTCCTAGTTCTGTCTCTCTGGACCCTGACAATATGATTCAACTGTCTTCTCACCTAGGAAAATCTGTTTGCTGTGCTGACCCTCTTCTCCCATTAGTGAGCTCCCACCAGCCATAGTTCATTTATTTCCTTTATTTTCCCCCTTTTAATTCAGGTTTTCAAATACTTTAATATTGTTATCCTGTCCTACTCCAGCCCTATCTTCAACTTTTCTTAGACTTAAAATTCCCATTTCCCTCAATCAACATCCAAATGGCATGACATCAAGGCTCTTTACCTCCTTAATTGGCTTCCTCTGCATGCTTTCAATCTTGTGAATGTCCTTACAATATGGTACCCAGAACTCAACATATCACTCCACCTGTTGTCTGACCAGGGGAGAATATAAAGGGACTTTCACCTCCTAATTCACTAGTTGTTAGCCAAACAGGAAACAACAGGTGCCATTTTCATAGTACTCTATGATGGCAGTGACAGTGAGTCACCTAAAAGCAGATAGTTACAGTAATTAGAGCAATGGGCTTTGAATATGAAAGATCTGAGTTCAAAGTCAACTTCAGACACCATTTGTATGGTCCTGGGCAAGGCATATGACTTCTGTCTGTCTTAGTTTCCTTTTCTATAAAATGAGGATAATAATAGTGCCTACCGCCTGTGGTTGTGAAGATCAAATGTGAAAATATTTGTAAAGTGCTTTCTTTGCCCTAATTCCTTATATACATGCTAGCTAGAGACTACCTCATTTTACGGAAGCCCATAGAACTAAAGTGATTATAATTATAATGATTATACTTATAATTAAGTAAGTATAAGCCTGTTCACACAGGCTTATTACTATTGCTGCTGCTACTACTACAACAACTACTACTACTACTATTACTACTGCTGCTGCTTCTATTACTCCTCCTTCTCTTCTTCCTCCTCCTCCTCCTCCTCCTATTACCTTTACTACTACTACTACTACTTCTATTTCTTCTACTACTGCTATTACTTCTATTATCACTACTATTACTGTCATTATTTTTTATCATAACAACAAGAGATTATTATTTGCTTTTATTTGATAGACACTCTATTAAGTTCTGGGGATACAAGAAAAAGCAAGAAACCATGGTCCCCACCTTTGAGGAGCTCACATTCTTGTGGAGGAGCTGTCCAGATTTTCTGCTTAATGACTCCAGTCCTATGCTTCATACTGCTCAAACAAATGCAGAGCCATCTCACATGTTATGATACTCCAGATAATTTTTCCCAAGATGCAAAGACTGAGGAATAAGTGCACCTTTTGTCCTAGTGTAGCAAATAATGCATGGGCCTTAGAGAGGAGAGTTCCTTGTTTCACAACCCTGCTCTGATACTTCTCAAATGATTTTGTACAAACCCTTTGAGGGCATGGACAGGAACAGTACTTAGAATATAACACTTCACAGAGTTTGCATGAGTTGAATAAATCTTTTCTCCTCTCTAGACCTCAATTTCCTCATTTTTAAAATGAAGGGGTTAGACTAGATCAGGGGTTCTTAATCTATTTTGTGTCTTAGGTCCCTTTAACAGTTTGGTGAAGTCTATGAACCCCTTTTCAGAATGTTTTTGAAATGTAACAACAACAAAACAGCATATGATTATAAGGGAAATTGATTATATTAAAATGCAGGCATCAGTTTTTGATTTTTTTTTTTAATAACAGGACCTGTTCCCCAGTTTGAGAATCCCTAAACTAAATAACCTCTAAAGCTCCTCCCCCAACTCTAAAGCAATGAATTAAATGTAAATGTTGTAGATTATGGCCATGTGTGTATTCTCTGCATTTATATGCACATTTTGAAACATACATAATTGACAAGTCCAGGCAAAGTCACCTATGGACCTAATTCCAAATCTAGTCACAGGTAACCATTTCCCTTTCTCATACTGTTTTTTATCTTTTGCAATAACATCATTGATTTTTGTTGGGCTCTCCCTGGGCTCATGTGCGTTAGTGCTTTTCTAACTTTCTCAGACAGATATGTGCCGGTTTCTGGATCTGAAAACATCCACAGCAATTTAAAAAGCATTATCTATAGATTAGCTTCTCTCCTTCACTTCCCCCCACTGCCCACCCAGCACAGGGCAAAGGAAAGTGAGGAAGCCTTTGAAAAATCATGTTTGACATTTTTAGAGGTTGGTTTGTTTTTTAAACCTAGAACTGAAGGTCTGTATCATCTTTCGTCTTCTTTAATCCTAGGAGAGCTGAGACTCAACATGTCTACTTAAAATAAAAAAGACTACAACAGCCCTGTTTCCTTGATGAAACAGACAAGAAAGATGGTGTGATCTGTACCTTATTTCTCTTCAGATTCTCTACAGGGTAATAAGAGTCACCCGGAGAGTAAAGGATGCCTGGATTAACATCCAGGCTTTGATACTTGTTAGATAGGTGACCAGGGGCAAGTCACTTAATGTGTCTGAACATTAGACAAGTGACAGCATGATTGATTTAGAACTGGAAGTCAAGTCAAGCCAATAAGCATTTATACAGCACTTACCAAATAGCAGGCACTGTGTGCTCCCTGGAGGAGCTAACATTCTAAAGAATTTGAGACACCTTAGAGGCCATCCAACTCAGCATCCTCATTTTACAGTTGAAGAAACTGAGGCCCAAGAGATCTGAACTGAATAGTCAAAATTCACAGGTGTTAAATGATGAAGTTATTCTCTAAGACTATACAGATGAGATCCAATTTGTGTTGGGGCAGCTAGGTGGCACAGTGAATAGAGCACCAACCCTGGAGTCAGGAGGATCTGAGTTCAAATCCGACCTCAGGCACTTAACATTTACTAGCTGTGTGACCTTAGGCAAGTCACTTAACCACAACTGTCCTGCCTTCTCCCCTCCAAAAAAAAAAAAGACAGAAGAAGAAACTGAGGCCCAGAGATCTGAACTGACTAGTCAATATTCATAGGTCATAAATGACAAAATTATTCTCTAAGACTATAAATATGTGATTCAATTTGTGTTGGTAGATGGTATCCCCACAATGATGAAATCAAAGGTTCTTGGTGTTTTGGTTTTTGTCAGTAAGCTCCCAGATAGGCATGCTATCATAGAGTTGTAATGGTGTGGATAAATCTAAATAGCAGGGCAAGTCCTATGTCTTGAAGAACTGATGTAAGCCCATGTTGCAAGATTCGGAGGGAGCTCAAAGTCCTCTACTCTAGGGATTGCCCACACTGGTTTTCCACACACCTGACATCTCTCATTCTCTCTTGGCTTTGGGCTTTTTTCCTTCTTTTTTTCCCAATTTAAGTATGTTACCTGGATATGCTCATGGCTACTTCCTTTTGGTCTTTGTATATATGTGTGTGTGTGTGTGTGTGTGTGTATGTATGCATTGTATGCATATATACATATGTATATGTACATATGTATATAGTATATATTGCTATGCCATAAAAGGAAATACGGCATAGTAGTTTTAAAGCTTGTCTCATATATATAACTCTATATACATACTATAATATGTATAGATGTACATGCAGAAATACATACATACATACATATATGCAGATATACATACTATAATAAGCATTGTGTTGCAGTAGTTAAAGGGCTAGTATCAAACCAAGCAAGACCTGGGTCTAAGTCTTATTTCTGATCCATGCCAGTCATATGATCCTGTTTAGCACCTAATCTCTTAGGCTCTAGGTGAGAGTCTGAGTTGGAGAAAAGGCACCATTGTGCTTTGGGAGAGAGAGATGTCTCATTGTTTCATTCTTTACACTAGATTCCTCTTTGGGCTTGGCACATAATAGGCATGAAATGAATATTTATTGATTGATCTGAGAGTTCCATATGTCAGTCAAATGATATGGTAAGTCTTTATTCCCGTGCCCAATGCCTAGCTCAGTTCTTTGCACATGTGAAGATGCAGTTGGGAGAAAGAGGGATGTCTTCAAGTTTTTGAAGGGCTCTCTTGTAGAAGAGAGATTATATTTGCTCTGCTTGCTTGCAGAGGACTGAAGTAGGAGCAGTGAATAGAAGGTATAGAGAGGCATATTTAGGCTTGAGAGCAGGAAAAACATACTAAAAATGAGAGCTATCCTGGAATAGAATGTTCTACTTCAGGAAATACTGGGTTTCTTCTCATTGGGTGTCTTCAAGCTGAAGATGGAGAGCCATATGTTGGATATATTTTGCTAGAGCATCTTTGTTCGGGTTCAGCCCTTGTGGATTAGGAGGTCTTTGCAAATCCCTTCCCACTCTCAGATTCTGTGAGTATTTGATTTTCTGACTGGAGGAATCAAGCAAATCACTGCTGCCTCCAATTATATTGAGTAGAAGCTTAAATTGTGGGTCTCTGCTATTTTGCTTAGGATTTTATTGGTCTAGGAATGGCAAAATGAGAAGCAGAACAGCGAATGCAATTTATAGTCTTGAGAGTTTTCTGGGTGGGGCAGGGAGAGGGAAAATGACTTGCCCGGGGCACCACAGGCATGTGTCAGAGGAAGCACTTGAGGGTGACTTCTGCACTCCAAACTATTTTTTTATCCACTCCATAGGGATGACTCCAGGATGATGCTAGTGTTGCACCATAAGGGTTTCAAAGGATTTAATGAAACAAAACGATCAACAAGCCTTTATGGAGAACCTACTACATTCTAGGTACTCTGCTAAGCATTGGGCATAGAAAAAGAAAAAGTCCCTGTCTTCACTGAGCAAAATAGTCAATTGGAGGAGTACACCATCTTCACAGTTAAAGAAGTCCAGGATAGGAAGGGATAGGAATCAAATAGGGTATTTAATTGGCATAGGGACTTCCTAAGTGAAGAAGCCCCTTCTACCAATGCAGGTTGGCATCTTCTCTTGCCAAAGGTGCCCTGCCTCTCTTGTCTTCTCTCATTCCTTCCCTCATTCCTTCTTCTTTGTTGTTTTTCATTCCTGTCTTCGTGGCTCTATTTGGGGTTTTCTTGGCAGAGATACTGGAGTGATTTGCCATTTCATTCCCCAGCCAATTTTACAGATGAGAAAACTGAGACAAACATGGTTAAGTGACTTGTCCAGGGTAACAACTAGTAAGGTCTGAGGCTGGATTTGAACTCAAGAAGATTAGTGTCATCCTGACTCCAGGTCTGGCATTCTATCCCCTGTGTAACCTAGCTGTCCACCCCTCTTAGCTCTAACTATTCCATATCCTATCCAGGATGATAAAAACATAAGAATATCCTCCAGTCACTAGGCACTCTCCCTAACTTGTTTTTCCTTTAGGTCTCAGCTTCTACACGGCTCACAGGGTTTGAATGAAATAGAAGTCAACAACTCTGATCTTTCCAGTGAGAGGAAGGACCATGAGGCCTTACAGTTTTGCCTGGCACCTGCTACCTAAGGCTCTACAGGTCTTACTATTTGCCCTTCCTCTGCACCCTACATCACTTAGGCATTGTTACATATGATTCATTCTTGAAGAGGCCCAGTGACATCAGGAGGAGGATATCTTGACTTGTGAGTGCATCAGATATAAGTGAATCAGAGCTGAGCAAAGTCACCAGCCTCACTCTTTCCTCCAGAGTCATCCAAGTCCAGTGGCAAGACAAAGGTCAAGACCATTGGCGATGGCTCCTATACATGAACAACTTACATAGAGACCCCTACATGGAGTAGTGTATGGAGTGCTAGATTTGGAATCAGGAAAGCTGAATTCAGATCCAGTCCCAGATACTCACTAGCTGTGTGACCCTGGGCAGTTACTTAACCTCTCTTCGCCTCACTTTCCTCATCTGTAAAATAAGAGTAATTAATACCACACACCTCACAGTGTTATATCAAGTGAGATAATGCACCGTGCTTTGCAAACCTTAAGGTGCCATATGAATGCTTGCTATTGCTATTATTGTATAGTCCTTGTCATCCATCCCATCACTGAACCTTTGGGCTTTTTTTCCCCATCTATCACGCAACTTTGATATGTTCTGTCCTCTAATTAGTGTTAGAGCTACTGGAGAGTAAGCACTGTCTCTATCTTTCCCTTTTTATCTCTGGTTCATAGAACATAGTATACAGTACTTGCTTAATAAATGCTTACTCATTCAATATATAGTCTTAGAAATTTAGAGGACATAGGTCCTACAGGGAAATACTTGGACCTGGAATAGTGCAGCCCAAACCAGAGCAAAATGCAATTGGGAAATATTTAACAATTTAACAATATTTAACAAATTATATAAGAATACAATGGAACATAGATTATGCTAATATATGGTTTTCTAAGTCAATTCACAGCTCCACAGGCATCCTTTAGTGCTGTTTAGTGTTCTCATGTTTCTTTCTGAGTTCCAAATTGAGCATTAATTGGTTGAGGGCATTATCCAGGGTCACACAGGAAATATGTTTCAGAGGCAGGACAAAATGAATACAAAATCATTTAGGTGACTGAGTTGGGGGCTAAAGCACAGCTAGGTAGTGCAGTGGAAAGAACCCCAGGATTGGAGTCAGGAAGACCTGAGTTCAAATCTAGCCTTCATACCCTTAGTAGCTGTGTGACCTGGCCAAGTCACTTAACCCTATTTGTCTCAGTTTCCTCATCTGTAAAATGAGCTGGAGGAGGAAATGGTAAACCACTCAGGTATCTTTGCCAAGAAAACTCAAACGCGCTCGTGAAGAATTAGACATGACTGAGCAACAGCTATAACAGGCATTAAAAAGTGGGGTTTATTCCCTAAGCAATTTCAGCTACCTCTGACTTTTGCCAAGGTCTGGTCATGCCATGGAGTCACTGAAATTCAGAGTTAAATTACTGCAGTTGATCCATATTCATTCATGCTTGCCTTTGGAATTCATGTATGATTTCCCCTCTAGTGGTTTTAGCTTCCTGAATATATTTTGCCTCAATTAATATTAAAGTCTGGTGGCCTTCTGTAGCAAGGAGGCTTTGCAGAACTCAACATTGCAGTGAGGTTCCCACATTCTTGATTTTAGAGCTATGCAATGTCAAGCTGAAGATGCCACACCTTCCAACCCTTACAAGTCTCAGAATGAAAATCATGTGCAAAATAGTGGCTGGTGGAGTGTTGCTATATAAGCAACTGAACTATTCTAATGCAGTTAGACACTGCCCAGAATACAGGGAAAGGGGCAATTTCCATTTGCCAAGGTTATAGTTGAAACGAGCCAGAACGCATTGATTGCTAAGCTATGTAATGGATAGACCAACAGTGCCCCAGGAGTCACATTTTCCTAACCAGAAAGGAAGAAAACCAAACCCTTTAGTTGGGAAAGAAAAATCCAGCCCCTTACATAGTCCTGGGGCACAATCAGAAAAGCACCAGCCTCCTTAGTGAGAACCAGCAGCTGGGATACAGTGCACAGCAGCTGTTAATATAAATAATTCACCGTTAATTGGTTCCACAGGCTCTCCTGAAACTGAGAAGCCAAGTTGCATAAGAGGATGACAACATAATAGAAGTGATAATGATTGATCATTTGGTTCTATGCCATTCTTGTGTAGGCTACAAGGAAGATCAGGCTGGGACAATATGGAAAGGAAGCTAGGTACGGGATCTGAGATCAGATTCAAATCCCATATTTACCATTTATTATCTACATGAGCCTGGGCAAGGCAGTACAAAAATGAGGAAGTATTAAGCACCAACTGTGTGTCAGGCACTGTGCTAAATGCTAAAGATACAGAGAAAGGCAAAGGATAGTCCTTGTCAGTGAGAAGCTCACAACCAACAGAGGAGACAATTGAGGAAAAAAAAAAGCAAACTAGGTGTAAACAAGCAATAGATAGGATAAATAGGAAACATTAAATACCATAAAATGTGGGTATTATACTAGATGACTCTAAGGTCTAAATGAATGAGGGATGAAAGGCAAAGAAAATAAATGCTTGCCTATGGGGGAATAGAAATTTATTATTATTATTATTATTATTATTATTATTATTATTATTATTATTATTATTTTGATAAAGGAAATGTAACTACCTTCTCTGGCCTCAAGAAGCTGATAGTTTTGTAGGGGCATAAGATAGCAAGATAGAGAATTATTTAAGGGGGCAGCTAGGTGGCGCAGTAAGTAGAGCATCAGCCCTGGAGTCAGAAGGACCTGAGTTCAGATCCAACCTCAGATGCTTAACGCACACACAAACAATAACCTATCCGTGTGACCTTGGGCAAGTTACTTAACCCCAATTGCCCTCCAAAAAGGCAAAAAAAAAGAGAGAATTATTTAAGGAGAGGAAGCAGCTTATCAGTGCAGATCTGGGTCCTCACCATCTGCAGGGGGCTCTGCCTGTTGCCAAGACACTGGGGAGGTCCCCTCCTTTGGAGTATAATACGGATCATTATATTGTGCATGAGAGAGGCACAAGACAGAATGCTATGTTCTGTCCCAGGGGAAGATTATGGCTAATAAAAGAAATCAGGAAATGTTATATTATTTGAAAAATAGAAATAGAGGATGACCCAAAGGCTAGTAGGGAGATGAAAGGTGTGATTGATATAAGTAGCCTCCAACATATTAATAATCTTGATTGACATATCAAAAGAGGCATAACTCTCTCTCTCCCTCCCTCCCTCTCCCTCTCTCTCTCTCTCTCTGTCTCTCTCTCTCCTTTCTGTCTCTCTGTCTCTCTGTTACACACACACACACACACACACACACACACACACACACACACACACACACACATTGTGAGGGAAGCAGGCTTATTTGTGCCTTTCCATTGGTCATTCCCCCTTGCCTGGAATATTCTCACTCTTCATCTCTTCCTCTTTACTTCCCTGACTTGTTTCAAATCCAGCCAAATTCCCATTTTATGCAAGAACTTCCTTCTGATTTCCCTTAATTCCATTTGCCTCCCTTCTGAGTTTACCTTTAACTACTCTATATTTATTTTATATATGCTGGTGTATACATGTGTTATCTCCCTGATAGATTCTGAACTATTTTAGGGAAGGGGCTATTTTGGCCTTTCTTTTTATCCCAACTGCATAGCACAGTGCCTGGCAAATAATCACTTAAGTAATCGGTAAGTACATGTTGACTGATTGATCTATCAAAAGTGAGAAACATATAGGTAGGCTGAGGGTCATGCTTCCATTAATCAGATATTGAAAGAAGGAGCGAGCATTATATAGCACCTACTATGTGCCAGGCACTTTTCCCACTTGAGCCTCACCCCAGCCCTGCAAAGAGGTACTAAAGAGGTGGGTGATGTTTGGAGTCAGATTGTCCAGAAACAATTCAAGAGGTAGAGGTTCTCCTAAACAAGAGGACTCTAGTGACACAAAAGCAGTGGGTTAGTCCTTTGGAGCACTAGCAATTTGAAATAAGACAGGGACTTACGTTTATCCCCAAGTTTTGGGTGCTCAGCTAGGGTAGGGGGATGTTCCTATGTGGGCAGTTAACCACAGGGAAGAATGTCAGGAAAGGGGAGGCAGGAAAGGGGAAGCAGGTGTGTTGGGTACTTTACAAAACAGTTCAGGACTGTGGTCACAAAACAGGGAAATTAAGTTGCAACATTCAAGGATATGGGCGCAAATATTAGGGGTTAATCACAATAAACAGAAAGTAACAAGATTTTCTTGTCAATAGATAAAGTCCCCTGTTCCTAGGCAGACAGAGATTTAAGCAAGGTTCTCATTGTTATTGGGCATAAGTCAGACATATTAGGTGCTATCATTTTCTGCCTTTTATGGTTGAAGAAAATGAGATTAAGTGACTTCCGTCCTGAACATGTTGGGGGACAACTTCTGTTTCTGGCAAGCTGGATACCCACCCTACGTCCTCCACCCCAGACCACAATACAGATCCAGGGAGGTTGAAGCAAGATAGTTTGGAGGTGATCTGGGGGGAGAGTGCCTTGGATGTGCTGTTTCTACTCCACCATCTGGCTCCACCCCTGACTAGTAAATTTCTAAGACTGAACTTGAACCAAAGTCTTCCTAACTTCAGGCTCAGCACTCTATCCACTGTGTTACCCTCAGAGAGCTAGAAGAAAGCCTCTCTGCTTGTTGGACATAATTGCTACAAAATTTATGGGGGTTTATATATGTATATATGTATGTATATGGATGCATGTTTATATGTAGACATTTGTGTGTATATGCATACATGTGTATATATACATGTATATGTCCATGAACCTACATAAATATATATATATACACATGTGCATGTGCATCATGCACGTATATCTATATATACAAAGATGCATATAGACATACTCATATGTATGCATTCATAGTTGCATACATACATGTAGACAAATATAAAGAGAAAAGAAGACAAAGATAAGTGGTATTCTTTCCCAATATTCCTGTTCCTCACACATTACTCTACAGATCAAGAATGTTCAGTGGCTCTCTATTGCCTAGCATACAAAGTACATTTGTATAGATGAGATAGAAAATATAGGCACCCATAATTCAAGAAGGGAGAAATAAACTAATTTCAAGGGGAAAAAATCATTATAACTTTCTTTTTAAAAAAGCCAAGATCAAAATAGGATCGCCAGGAACTCAGTTCACAGGAAATTTAATCTAAGAAAGAGTGGATAAACGTGTAGGTCTTAACTCTTCAGAGAAATCTAATCTTTGACAGCAATTTTCAGTCAAAGAAGTACTGATATATTTAGAGATCTGAATAAGCTAAGTGTAAGAAGTTTTCTCCCCTTTGTCCTCTAAACAGTACTGAACTTAACTGGACAAGCCTGCAGTAGGTATGTATGTTTAATAAAGCTGAATGGAGGGAGTAGAAACAGCGCATCCAAGGCACTCTCACCCCAGATTACCTTCAAACTAGGTAAAAGGGGACTCTGAACAACTTCTGGAGCCCCAGCACCCACAGAACAAACACAGAGAAGCTAACCACCCACAGAGGACAGCCCAGCAGCCCTGTGGAAGCCAGCAGAGCACAGCCCGCAGTGCGCTAGGAGCTGAGCACAGGTCTGCCTGAGTCGCGGTTTTAGCCACAGGGCAGCCGGGCTAGCAGCCAGCTAGAGGGACTCCAGAAAACCAGCAGCTGTGGCAATTCCAGAATTATCAACATAGTCATGCCTAGGATAAAGTGAGAGGTTTGTGCCCTATGGATTTTGGGACTAGTATTTGGGGAATGTGTTGGCTTCCTCCCCTGGGGGCTACAAGCCTCTGAGGAGACATGCCATTTTGTAGCTTTCAGTGGCAGCTCCAGCTCCTAGCCTGCGAACTATAGGGAGATCCAGCGATCAGTCTTGGGGGTTAATCACTCTTGCTTTAAACTCCCTGGATCTGTGTTGTTAACTGGGGTGGAGGTCGTGGGTGGGTTCCCAGCTTGCTAGAAAGGGAATTTGTCCCCCCAAATGTTCGGGACAAAAGTTCACCTATCTGGCAGCCCAGCCATACTGTGGCAACAAGCTCAAAAGTCAAGTAACTAAGTGGAAACATGCCAAGGCAAAGGAAACAAATTAAACAGAAAAATGCAACCTTAGACTCCTACTTTGGGGGCAAAGAGGATCGAAGCATAGAACAGGAGGAGGACTGTGAGGTCAGATATCCTGCTCCTAAAGCCCCAAAAAGAAATATGAGTGGGTTACAGGCCACAGAGGACCTTAAGAAGGACTTTAAAAATCAAATAAGAGAAGTGGAGGAAAAATTGGGAAGATAAATGAGAAGGATGCAGGAAAAGTATGAAATGAGGGTCAACAGCCTGATTGAGGAAAACAACACCTTAAAAAACAGACTGACTCAAATGGCAAAGGCGGCCCAAAAGGACAATGAGGAGAAGAATGCCTTTAAAAGCCAAATTTGACAGATGGAAAAAGAATCTCAAAAGCTCACTGAGGAGATTCATTCCTTCAGAGTTAGACTGGAGCAAATGGAAGCTAATGACTTTATGAGAAATTAAGATGCTGTTAAGCAGATCCAAACAAATCAAAGAATAGAAGACAATGTGAAATATCTCATGGGAAAAACCACTGACCTGGAAAATAGATCCAGGAGAGATAATTTAAAATTATTGGACTACCTGAAAGCCATGAAATCACCCTTCAAGAAATTCTCAAGGAAAATTGCCCCGATGTTTTGGATCCAGAGGGCAAAACAGAGGTTGAAATAATCCAGAGATCACCTCTTGAAAAAGATCCCAAAAAGAAAACTCCCAGGAATATTATAGCCAGGTTCCAGGAGAAAATACTACAAGCAGCCAGGAAGAAACAATTTCAATATTGTGGAAACACAATCACAATAGCACAGGACCTGGCAGCTTCTACACTGAGGGATTGAAGGGCATGGAATATGATATTCCAGAGGGCAAAAGAGCTGGGAATGAACCCAAGGGTCACCTACCCAGCAAAACTGAGTATTTTGTTTCAGGGGAAAATATGGTCATTCAGTGGAATAGAGGACTTTCAAGCATTCTTGAGGAAAAAACCAGAATTGAATAGAAAATTTGACATCCAGACACAAGAAGCAAGAGATGCCTGAGAAGGCAATCAGGGAAAAGAAATCAAAAGGAACTTATCAAAGATGAGCTATTTACATTCCTATATGGAAAAACAATAACTGATGCAACCTTTCTCAGTATGAAAATAATGGAAGAAGGGTGTATGGCCATATGAATACATATGTGAATGTGTGTACCTATGTTTACAGTTATATATGGATAGAGGGCATAGGTCGAATTTGTTGGGAAGGGAGGATACTCAAGGGGTGAAATTATGAGATTAGAGAGGAAAGTGGCAAGAGGAGATGGGGAGAGACAGGGTAGGGTAAACTATCTCATGTAGAAGAAGCAAGGGGAAGTGGCTGCATGAGAGGGGAAGAATAGGAAGACAAAAAGGCAAAACCACATTCTCATTGAATTTGGTTCACGGAGAGAATGACATACATACTAAATGGGATATCTCAACCTGCAGCAGAATAGGGGGAAGGGGGATGATGGATGGGAGGGCATTCTTGGGGGGAGGGGAGGTTGGAAGTACCCATTATAGAAGAGGGACAGGATCATGTAGGGAATGGACCAGGTAGGGGGTGTGATGGGTGGGAGGGAATTATAAGCAGCCTTGTACAATATATCTACTATGGTAATGTTTTGCATAGCTAGACATGTACAAAATATACTGAATTACTTATCTTCCCAGAGGGAATGGGTGACAAGGGAGGAAGGGAACAGTCCTGAAATTTGAGGTCTTAAAATTAAATGTTTCAAATATATATAAATACTATTATTAATACTCTTTTGCTTGTAATTGGGAGATAAGATGTGCAGGCATTGGGGCACGGAGATTCACCTTCCTCTGATGGAAAAGTCAAAGGGGGTAAGGGAGAAGATATGGGAGAGAGCAGATTGGAGGAAGCAATATCATGTGGGACTGCTATTCTGGGAGGGCAGGTAGGGGAAAAATAGGGGAAAAAATTGTAACTCAAAATCTGGCGGAAATGAATGATGTGAAACAGAAGTTAATAAAGCATTTATTTAAAAAATAAATAAAGCTGAATAGAGGTAAGGTCATTCTGTGGGTCAGGCACATTTACCGAGCTTCTTGTGTGTGTGTGTGTGTGTGTGTGTGTGTGTGTGTGTGTGTGTGAGTACTAAGGATCTATAGTTTGTTAAGTGGGTGACCTTCCCACGAGTCCTTTCCAGGTTTTTATCATGATTATCAGTATTGGTTTCTCAGTCATAACAATGCCGACCTCTTCTTGCACTTTGCACTCTGATAGTATCCTCTATCCAGGATGTTCAGCTGCCTGGGGTACAGATAATTGGCACAGCCTCCCTCATGTAATAAAGTAAAAGGCCAGGGCTCATGGAAGATAATTCCTGAGACTAA
Organism: Gymnobelideus leadbeateri; assembly: GCA_011680675.1. Taxonomy (NCBI): domain Eukaryota; kingdom Metazoa; phylum Chordata; class Mammalia; order Diprotodontia; family Petauridae; genus Gymnobelideus; species Gymnobelideus leadbeateri. The sequence continues at coordinate 130,578 of WOXC01003739.1, forward strand.
ACAGGGGGCCTGCTAGAGACCAGTAAAAGAGCTGGAAAAAATGAAGGTTTCACTCAGATGACCAAGGTGTTTATTGATTTATATCTTTGTTTTATCTAGTGTGAAATCATATGGTTGTTTTGGAAGTATCTTGGGAGCATGTATGTGTAGGGGAAAGAACACCAGACACAGTCTTTCAGAAGATATGAGTTCAAATCCTGAATTCCAGCACTTTCTAAATGTATGTGGTGACCTTGAAAGAATCATTTGCCTTATTCAAGCCTCAATTCTATCCTTTGTAATGATAAAAGTAATATAGCTCCTAGTCCACAGTATCTGGGAGATTTTAAAGAGATACAGAAAGATGGACAATTCTACTTGCTACAAAGCAAGATGGTATAGTAGGTTGACCACAGAAATCAGAGTCAGAAGGACCTGAATTCAAATCTTGTTTCATATACTTATTAGATTGTGAATCTGAGTAAGTCACCTCACCTCTCAGCCTCAGTTTCCTCATCTGTAAAATAGGGATAATTATTTTGAGGATAAAATGAGCTATCTTTTAAGTGTCATGTTAATAGCTCTTAACTCACAGAGTTCTCATGAGGATCACATAAGATAGAATGTGTAAAGAATGTTACAAATCTTAAAGCCCTACAAAATTACTACTACTACTATCATTATTATTATCCACATCGAAAGGCAATATTGAGTGGTAGTGGCAGCTAGGTGGTGCCGTGGATAGAATTCTGTGCTTGTAATCATGAAGACTCATCTTCCTGAGTTCAAATCCAGCCTCACACCCTTCCTAGCTGTGTGACCATGGGTAAGTCACTTAATCCTGTTTGCCCTAGTTACTTATCTGTAAAATGAAGTGGATAAGGAAAGGGCGAACTATTCCAGTCTCTTTGCTAAAAAAAAAAAACCCCAAATGGAATCACAAAGAGTCAGATGCAACTGACCAAGAGCACCAACAACATTGAATACAGGTAGATGTGGTATCACCTATCCTTTTGAAAGATCACTTTGGCAGCTGTCTGGAGTGTGGCTTAGGAGAGATATAGGCTTAAGTAAGGAGACCACTTAGAAGACTATTGAAATAGTTTGGGTGAGGGGTGATAAGGGTCTCAGCTAGAGTATAACTATGTGAATAGAAACGATGATCTATGGAAGAAATTTTATAGAGAAAGAAGCTACATATTTGTGGTTGTGTGTGTATCTTAAAAGAGACTGGAGTTATATGTTATAGATATCTACATATATGTAAGAGGTAGCATGGTTTAGAGGCAGAGAACCAACCTTGGAATTAGGAAGAAGTGAATTTAATTTCCACCTTTATTACATGATGGTCATCCGACCTTGGGCTAGTCATTTAAACTCTCAGGGCCCATGGTAACAGTTTAAGAATATAAACTGAAGAGCAAGTACTGAGTTTCTTTTGTAAAGGTTCAGAAATTTCCTATACTAATGAAACTATGGTCTGGGAACACACACATACACACACGTATACACAACAATTCTTACCACACTCACTACCCCCTTGTGAAGTAATCATAAAGAAGATTACCAGTGTCAAGATAATTATTATCCCCAGTGGCAAATGGGGAAAACTAAATTTTGGTGGGGCTAAATGATTTGTATTCATGCTTCTAGTTAAAGGCTGGAGGTGGGATTCAAATCCAGGACCCTGATTTCATACCCAATGTTATGTCCTCTTTCCCCAGATCCCTGTTTTGGGGGCCTTCATTTTAAGCCCAACCTTCACTTTGGTGTCTCTACAGAGGGATGAGTGAATGTACACTCACACTGAATTTGACTGGTCAATTCAGGTAAAGTTAGTTTGACTATTGTTTTGCTTTTCCTGGGGTTGACTGGCTGGCTGTATGACCTGAGTCTTCTGTCTGAACTGTGTTGCATTAGGCAGCTTGTTGGGCATGCAGACTTGAGCATGGCTCAATGTCCTCTAAATAAAGAAGAATTGTCTCTTTCCTTTTTTTCCTTCTTCCAGGAGGAGAAGGAGAGTGGACTAGATTGCCTCTAGGTGATTTCACAATGCTTTGAGGTCATTACCTCAAATATCTCTCAGAATTAAGGGCCTTTCCTTAACAATTTCCTTAACAACTAAGTTCTTCTGGTGAAATTTTTTGTCTGGGAGTCGTGGACTAACATAGTCTCTGAAGAATTTAAGTTGAGGGTCAAGGAAAAGACAGTGCAGAGGTACCTATTGGGAGCATATCCTTTGTATTCCATTGCCAATCAGAGATTGCCCAGACAAGGTTCAAAATATTTTTTATTCTAAGGAAGGTCTTGATGAGTGGGGTAGGGATCAAAGGAAAACAATTTATCCACCATATGTGGAGAAACAAAAGTGGTAGAGTGGAAAGATTCTGACTCTAGAGGTTAAGCACTTGGGTTCAAATTCAGCTTCTAATGTGTGCTGCTTGTATGACCTTGGGTAAGTCACTTTATTTCCAATGCTCTCAGATTCAACCTATAATATGATGGAGTTGGACAATACAGCCTTTTACCCCTTCTATCTCTTATCATCCAACAAAAGTTTTAAAAAACAAATACAAAAGAAAAAGATGTATATTTTTGATTTGGCCAGGGAATGTTTTGCTTCACTATGCATATTTTTATGAGACTTTTTCTTCGTCTTAAAATCTTTTCCCTAGTGGAGAAAAGGAACATGGGGGTGAGAGAAAGTAAATGGTTGCTAGTTGAAAAATAAGATTTATGCTATATTTAAATATAGGCATATATACATGTATATATATACAGAGATAATAGATAGATGATAGATGATGGATAGATAGATAGATAGATAGATAGATAGATAGATAGATTTGCAAGAGAAGTGGCCTAAAGGATAGAATCACTAAAGTGTATGATCTCTCTCACCCCCCAAAAGATGGAGTAATCATGTAATTTGGCAGTTACGTGGTACACCAGATAGATAGACTATCAGACCTGGAGTCAGGAAGACCTGAGTTCAAATGTAGCCTCAGACACTTATTGACTGTGAGGCCCTGGGTAAGTCACTTAACCCTGTTCGCCCAATTTCCAAATGGGCTAGAGAAATAAATGGCAAACCACAGGAGTATCTTTGCCAAAAAAACCCAGAAGGAGTGACACAGCTTAAATGAATGAGAGAATTATATAATTAAGGACCACAGAACACTGAAGAATGTTGTCCTTCATTGATAACTTCAAAATGTAAAGAGAACTAGAGGAAGGAGCTCAGAGCATTGAGTGTACCCCACAGTAGTGGATCTATAAAATCATAAGCCAGAGGTACTCTAGAGGAAAGGCTATGGATTGGTTGCCATCTTTATTGTTAGAGAGAATATCTACATGAAAAGGGTCACATATCTATCAAAATATCCATCAAATGGATGCAAAATCTTTGTTTTAAATTTGTTTTCATCTAGAGCAAGGGTGGGAACCTGCAGCCTTAAAGCCACATGTGGTCCTATAGATCCTCAAGTGTGGCCCTCTAGGTCCTCAAGTGCAGCCCTTTGACTGAATCCAAGCTTCAGAGAACAAATCCCTTTGATAAAATGATAGATTGGACCAGAATGGGTCCTTGCCCAAGGTTCACTTAATGGTTATATTCCCCCTCCCTACTTGATTTTTTAAAACTTTTTTATTATAATTAAAGGGGCCATTCCTTGACTCAGCTCTAAGTGAGTACTTGAAAAGACCTTAACATAAAAGGACCTGGGTCTCCCATTGCCTCCTGGGTCATCTCCAGTCATCCTGATGAATATCTGGTCCCTGGATACTGATGGCTTTGGAGAAGAGAGTGAGGCCAGTGACCTTGCACAGCCCTCTCTCCCTCCAATCAAAATCACCTGCATAATTTCCCTGATGCTGTGGTCCTCTTCAAAAATAAAGGACAAACACAACCTGTTCTGTAAAACTTGGGCTTGGTCAAAAGGCTGCACCCAAGGACGTGTTCTCCACCCCTGATCTAAAGGGTGATGGTGAGGAAATTATAGTGGTAGGTGCTGTTTCTTATAATTAGAATCTCATATTGTCATGATGTTCTGTTTCCCATCCATGTACTTTTTTACAATTTGGATCCCATACCTACTACACCCTTTCTGTACCTTTTAGAGTATTTAACTTCACAATTGAACTCAAATGTTATCTTCTATGGGTGGCTTTTTCTTAGTCCCTTACCAGCTGGTGCTGCGTCCTGCTTAGAATTAAAATGGGGAATAGAACAGAAGCCTAATTCTTGTCTTAGGGAAACTCCCTTTACAAATGCATGTGAGCTTTTTCTTTGCCTCTTACAGATTTAGAAATTACCTAGGACACTGAGAAGTTAATTGAGTTTGTCCAGGATCACATAAGCAGTATGGGAAAGAGGAGAGACTTAAATCAGGTCTTCCTGGCTCTGATGCTAGCATTCTATCCACTAAAACACACTGAGAGGACAGCCTGGTGGTGCAGTGGAAAGAGCACAGGCCTTGAATTCAGATTTGACTTTGGACACTTAATACTTTCTAGCTCTGTGACCCTAGGCAAGTCACTTAACCCTAATTATCTCACTCATCATCATCATCATCATCATCATCATCATCATCAAGCATACTGACTGTAAAAACCCTTTCTATTGTTATTATTTTGAATCTACCTATACATGTACATTTATAGTTGTTGTTGTTTTTTGTTTTGTTTTGTTTTTCCCCCCAGATGGAGTCCTTGAGACCAGGGTGATTAGGTGGACAGAGAATGAAGATCTAAGGATCTTAAAAAAAAAAAAAAGATCTGAGTTCAAACACCACCCCAGATATTTACTAGCTGTGTAATGTTGGGCAATTCACTTAACTCCAGTTTACCTCAGTTTCTTCAAATTTAAAATGGAAATAACTATATCACCTCCCTCCCAGGGTAATTGTAAGAATCAAATGAGATGCATTTAGCCTGGTGCCTGGCACCTAATAGGCATGATATGAATTCTAGCTATATCCTACAGTGCCTGATAAATCATTAATAGTCAGCAATTAATAAATGCTTCTTGATTGATTTTTAAATGTATTTATTTTTAATTCACAACATTCAGTTCCACAAGCTTTTGAGTAAATTTTCTCTGCCTCTTTCCCCTGCCCCCTCCCCAAGATGGCGTGCAATCTGGTAAAAGGCTCTATATATACATTCATATTAAACATATTTTCACATTAGTCGTGTTATAAAGAAGAATTGCTACCAATGGGAGGAAACACAAGAAAGGAAACAAAACAAAAAAGGCAGAGAGCAAATAGAATGCTTTGATCTGCACTCAGACTCCATAACTCTCTCACTGGATGTGGGTAGCATTTTCCATCATGAGCCTTTTGGAGTTGTCTTAGAACCTTGCACTTCTGTTCTTGATGGATTTAGAACGATTTCAGAACTTAGTCCCGCCCCCTTTTTGACATAAGAAGGAATGAGGCTCAGAGTTGGGAGTTGAGTTACTCGAAGTCTTAGAGTTGTAGAGATGGATAGGAGCTTAGATTTCATCTAACTCAAAACCGTCATTGTAAAGAAAAGGAAACTTGAAGCCAAAGAAGTCAGGTGACTTATAGAAGCCAGGGTTGGAAGGGAGCTTTTACAATTCTCCACATTTTACCAGTGGAGAAAGAACAAGCGATTTGCCCATCATTATAGAAGCAGGAAGCTTATGAGATAAAACTTGAACCCAGGACCTTTGACTCTAGAATTAATATTTGTTCCACTCCACCCTCCTTTCTTCTCTAAGTCACGTAGCTAATAAATAGAAGAATTAGAGTTTGAACTCAGTTCTGATGTTGCCAAATTCACTCCAAGTGCAACACTCTTTTCACTGTACTGTTCTGTGTCTTTGAATCCGCAGGCCTAATGCTGAGTAAATAGGCAAGATAATGATGGAGCATTGTGATTTGTTCATGTGGATCATTGGGAATTTAATCTCATTTTAGGTTTAAGCTAGACTGCCTAACAGATGAAAGTCATACAAGCCTGGCAATAGACACTTTCTAACCAAATAGTATTAGCGTTCCAGTGTTGACTTTGACTGAAACCCATTTTCTCCCTCCATGTCTCTGACTGGATGCTCTCACTGAATTAATGGAATGAAAGCCCAGATCCTCTGGCAACTGGTCTCATTAATTTTAATAAAGGCATGGCTACTTTCTTATTCAAAATAGAATAACACATTTTTATTAATTAGTGGCATAGATTCCCCACAATATTTCTAACAGCACAATGCAAAATAGACAAATAAATAACTCAGCCTTCCTGTACCAAACCATGAAGAAAAACTTTCCTCTCTGAATCAGTTTTACCGGTAGGAAGGAGTCCTGCTTCTGAAGGTGACCCCAGAACACTTCTGTTAATAAAGAACACATTATAAACAATAAGCTTTTGTTTTATTTCCAACCAGAGTTGGTTGATTGAAGGTGTAAGTGATCTCTGGGGAAGCTGGGTGACAATGAAAGAGAGAGACAGAGACAAAGACACAGAGAGAGACAGAGAGAGAGACAGGGAGACAGAGAAAGAGAGAGACAGAGAGAGAGACAGACAGACAGAGACAGAGACAGAGACAGAGAGACAGAGAGAGACAGAGAAAGAGAGAGAGAGAGAGAAAAAGAGAGACACAGAGAGAGGAGAGAGAGACAGAGAGATGGAGAGAGACAGAGAGAAACAGAGAAAGAGACAGAGAGAGAAAAAGAGAGAGACAGAGAGAGAGAGAGAGAGAGAGAGAGAGAGAGAGAGAGAGAGAGAGAGAGAGGGAGAGAGAGAGGAGAGAGAGAGGGAGAAGAAACAGAGGAGGAGAAGAGGCGAGAGAGAGAGAGAGATTGTCATCTGAGGTGACAACCTTTTCCTGAGTAATAATAAGTTCCCTGTGACACTGGTCATTTTAAAAGGAAAATAATATTCTGGGGTTCTTAGGTTAATGCCAGGTGATGTTTATGATTTGAGGCCATTGTCCTTGGCCAACATGCAGGAAAATTGCTTTACTTTTATGCCTCATCTTTTCAATGTTTATTTTCCTTATCAGTTTGAATTTAGATTCCTGAAGAGGTTGTTCTGGGCAGAGTTCACCATGGAATCTTATTCAAGAAGTGGCATTAGCAAGGGAATGTACCAAGTGACTAGAAAATCATTTTGATTGCAAAGGAACCTGCTCAGGGTTTCTCAGACTGTACTGTCTTTGTTTGCTAGATAGTTCTGTGTCCTGTATGTTAATTATTTGAATTCATGAGTCAGGGGAAAAATATTTAATTTGGTCTGGCTTTAACTCTCAGCTCCATGACTTATGCTAAGTAAGAGTGAGATTTGCAAGAGCAAATCACCTCACCTCTCTGGGTCTGTTTCCTCATCTATAAAATGGGGCAGTTGGCCAAAATGGCTTCAGTGGTTCCTTCCAACTATAAATCTATGATCTTCTGATGAAGGGCATGAATGTCCTCTATAAAATGAAGGGGTTGAATTAGTTGGATTACTTCAAGGTCTAAATCTATCATCCTAGAAAGTATTGGGCTGCTAGATGGTACAATGGATAGAAGACAGGCCTGGAATTAGGAAGAATCCTCTTCCTGAGTTCAAATCTGGTCTCAGACACTTACTGTTTGAGTGACTCTGGGCAAGTCACATAACTTTGTTTGCTTCGGTTTCCTTATCTGTAAAATGAGCTGAAGGAGGAAATGACAAACCACTTCAGTATCTTTGCCAAAAACCAAAACAAAAAAACAAACTCCCTAAAATAAAAGGGTTAAACATGACTAGAAACACCACTAAACAATAAGAAAGTGTTATGAACAGAGGCCTCCCATATTCTTGAGTGTCCTGGCCACTAATTTTAGTCAGTTTCCCTTTGGACATTTTTTAGGGGGAGGGAGAATTGTAAAGTTTTGAAGTGAAGGCCATAGCTGATCATTTTGTGTTCTGTAGAGACTCTACTCCACCCAAATGTCATTTGAAGAGAGGCAATGTGTACAATTGAAATAGGATCAGATCAAGATGGATTAAGTTGGATGTCTTTGGTTCATATATCAATTCTACTGTTCACTGCCTGTGTGACATCAATTGGGGAATTGACTTTACTTTTCTGGGCCTCAGACTGAGGCCTTGTTTGTAGAACAAAGGGATAGCATGGGGACCACCAAAGTCTCCTCCAGCTCTAACTCTCCTATCGGGGGGTGACAGGGTAAGGCAGAAAATTGAAGCTTAAACTGAGGGAAGGTGAGAGAATAACATTTAGGGTTGGTTGGTTTGTTTTTTGGGAGGGCTTTCATTCAGATGATCTGGCACAGCTTCTTAGCAACTTCAGTACTAAATTTTAACCTGTTCTCTTCCTCTCACCTCCTCTTCTTTGGTTGTTTTATCCTCCTGTTGAAGATAATAAGCATTTATTACGAGTAATAATAATTATTATTGGAGTCAACATTTATATAACATTTTAAAGTCTGCAAAGAATTTCACCTATCTTATCTCATTGGAACATTACAATAACACTGAGGTAGATGCTATCACTCTTCTCATTTTATGAGGAAATGGAGCCTGAGAAAGGGTAAGTGTTCACAGTCATACAGCTAATAAGTGCCAGGATTCAAACTTTTATTTTCTTGGCTATAAGGTGAGCACTTAATTGACTCTGACCCATAACCCCCTACCATGTGCAAGGCCACTGTGCTAGGTATTGGGCATAGAACAACAACAAAAGAGGTCCCTATCTTCAAGAAGCTTATTTCTACATGGGGAAACCACATATATACAGATAAGTAAATGCAAAATGTAGAAAAATATAATATCACTGTGAGAGGAGAGAGAGAACATTGAAGAAATGAAGATGGGTGGGAACAGGAAGGTTCTCCTTTTGGAAGTTACACACTGGTCTGGGCATGTGGAGGAAGTTAGGGATTCAAAGATGAGGTGATAAAAGAGTTATTGTAAGGTCTACCCATAATTTTCACATATTAAATCTTTTAAAAGAGAATTTTGAATCCAAGTGCAAAACTTAACATTTATGTGAATTACATTTCCTCTAGATTTGAACCCATGATTCTAGCCTTTTTGTCTCAACAGGACAATGCCTTGTGCTTATTCAATATTGACTGAATTAATCAAGAAAGGCCTCTGTTAAGAGATAGCACTTAAGTTGAGCCTGGAGGAGGTGTAAATGGGGAGAGAGCTTAGAGGGACTAAGCCAGGGGTGGGGAACCCGAGGCCTTGGAGGCAATATCTAGCCCTCTAGGCCCTCAAGTGTGGTGACTGCACTTGAGGACCTAGAGGACCACATATGGCCCCAAGGTCACAGGTTCCCTACCCCTGGACTAGGGGGTTACCAGTGCTATCTACAGAAATGGAGGAAGAAGTATTTCTTCTGAGGAAAGGTGGGAAAGCTTGTGGAATATTCAGATCTATATTGGGAATATAAGACTTTCTAGTCACATAGTTTCACAGAGGTATCGGCCTTTAAGCATTTGACTAAGCATCGTCCTACTTGAAATCATCACTTTGGGAGATGAGTATTCCCTAAGGATCCCATCATTGCCTCTGCACCTTCCTGTGTATGTGTGGCTAAAATAGCATGTCTAGTTTACAAAATAACACCTTCTATCTTAGAAATGAGCAGCATTCTGGCACAGCAGAGAGATTCCTGGACTTGAAGTCAGAGAGTCTGGCTCAAATCCTGGCTTTGTCATTGAATGCACAGTCATCATTAAGTTAATTAACCTCCCTGGATTTTGGTTTCTCATCTGCAAAATAAGAAGTTTGGTCAACACTTATGATCCTATCATAGCTGTGGGAATGTGGGTTGTGGCTGTTATCCTTATAGCTCCTTATGCCTCCCATCTATATTGTTATCTGCTGACCTTTGGGGTGACTTAATTATTCCAACCATACTGGAAGATTTCAGCTCCCAAAAATAGACCACTACCATATAGTTACATTCAAATTCTCTCAATATCTTAAGGTCAGTAATCATGTTGAAGGGGAATGTACTGCCTCTATTGACCATCTTAGCTCTTGAGCCCCCACCAATACATATCTATTTACACAATCCAGCCACTCACCATAATAATACAATTTTTTTTCTTTTTTTTTTTTTTTGAGGGGGAAGGTAGGGCAATTGGGGTTGACTTGCCCAAGGTCACACAGACAGTTTTTTGTGTTGTGTCTGAGGCCTGATTTGAACTCAGATCCTCCTGACTCCAGTGCTGATGCTCTATTCACTGGGCCACCTAGCCACCCCATTGACACAGATTTTTTAACATAACTATTTACTTATCAATAAAGCAAAAGCAAGTACTCATACAGAAAATTATTGAAAAATAAAATATTTCACAGTCCATATTTACACCTAGGTCATATGTTTTAATCAATTTACTGTATAAATATCTGTGGAAGAGAATGAACACTTAGATGAGAGGAAAATCCATGTGTTCAGGGTATCTAATAAATCTAGACTTCAGACTTTAATGTCATTGGTCTATTAAGTAACATCAGAACCACATGACACCTTTCTCTGCTGTTTGTCTCTAGGTCCTCATTGTTCTTCAACTGAGAAAATCCCATTCTCGATTATACTCTAGCTGATATAATATTTATAAGTCCTTTCAACTTACAATCACTCTTAAAAGCACATTAGAAAAATGTCACCCTCTTCATTTAAATAGTAATTCCTTTTAAGCTAGAGAACTACCAAGCTGATTTAAGGTGGTAATCTCTGGGTGATAAAGCCCAGTCAGCTCTATATTTACCAAAATGCTACATTGTGTCTTCAGAAGAGAGCTCATAGCAATCAGCTCAAATTGACTTCCTGGACAAGACAAATTATCCTCCTTGGGTTCAAATAGAGTTCTAGACTTGGTATCAGGATAAGTAGTAGAAATACTCTTATTACTGCTACTGTTGCTACTACAGCTGATACTACTGCTGCTGATACTACTGCTACTGCTACTACTGCTATTACTACTGCTGATGTTGCTAATACTACTATTGTTGCTGGTGCTATTACTACTATTACTTTGGTGCTGCTTGCGGCTACTACTGCTCTGTTGCAACTGCTACTGTTGCTACTACTGATGTTGCTGACGGCTGCTCCTACCTGCTTTACTGCTGCTACTGTTGCTACTACTCCTACTGCTCCTAACTACTACTATTGCTTCACTACTAGCTAGCATGTAATAACAAATTAAGACTTTCAAGGTGCCATGTTTACATATGTTATTTCATTTGGTCCTCATGACAATCTTGGGAAACAATTTTATCATTTTCATTTTACAAATAAAAAAAGTGAGACTGAGTGATGTTCAATGACTTATTCAGCTAGCTAGTAAATGACTCAGGCAAGATTTGAATTCAAGGATGTATGACTCTTAGTATTCTAGCCATTATGCGATCTAACTGCCTCTTACTGGCTGCGTGACCCAGAGCAAGTCGCATAAATCTTGTCTACCTAGGTTTCCTCATTTGGCAAATGAAGGTAGTAGTTCCTGTCTCAGAGGGTCATCGTGAAGATCAAATGAGACAATATGAACAAAATGCTTTGTAAACTAGATAGTACTCTGCAGATATTAGCTATTATGAGTAGTACTGTTGGTATTATTATTGTTATTATGGCAAAGCAGCTACAGTACTTATCTTTCCCCTTTCTGTTTTTCTCTAAAGAACAATATTTTCTTCTGAGGAATAGTATGTCTTGAGCTTTAGGGAGAGGTGAAAAGCAGGCTCTTAAATTAAAACTTCCCTTTAGTCAAACTGAGCTTCTCTCCAACCACTCAGGAATTAGGTAATTGAAGCCTGTCAGGTGACTGTTCCTGTTGCTGGTCTCTTCCTACATATAACTCTGATAGAGTTACTTTTCTGACCTCTTCCCATTTCTTCTGCCATTAGGTTCTTCAGTTTCTTTCCCTTGTTGTAAGTGTCATCCTCCGTCCCCTATTAAATGAGAGCCTTTTAGTATCCCATGCTTCACCTTTCACTTAAAAAGCAACAAGTTTTCCTTATGAAACCAACAGTCATTTTTAATCATATCCCAGTCTCCAAATATTTATGATTTTTCATTCTGTTAGTTTAAGTTGTGAATGTTATATGTAAATGAGCTGAGGGACCATAATGTCCCATAACTCTTAAGTTTTTAATATACTGCTTTATCTTTTTTGGTGTCCTTGAAACTCTTCCTTCCTTCCTTCCTTCTTTCCTTCCTTCCTTCTTCCTTCTTTCCTTCCTTTCTCTTTCTTTCTTTCATTCTTCCTTCCTTCCTTCCTTCCTTCCTTCCTTCCTTCCTTCCTTCCTTCCTTCCTTCCTTCCTTCCTTCCTTCCTTCCTTCCTTCCTTTCTTCCTGCTATTACTTATTACCAACTATGATAGAACCTCCAGTATTTCCTATAATTCTTCTTCCCAACAAACTTGCTAATCTCTTCTGTTTCCTACCCAGCCAATAGATTAAAAATGCTATCAGGATTCTAAATTTGGTGCCCTGAGACAAAGTTCCAGTGACCCTACCTTGTTTAGGTCTGTGTTCTGTGTCCACCAAGGCCCTTCAAGAATTTGACATCTCTTGACAGTACTTTGAAGAGTCTAAACTTATTTCCATGCTACAGCTAGGCTTCTGAGAATGATCCTGTGCTGGGGAGAAAAGAATCACCAAAACCCTTATAGGGACTTTTTTTTAATGCTCTCTCTCTCTCTCTCTCTCTCTCTCTCTCTCTCTCTCTCTCTCTCTCTCTCTGTGTGTGTGTGTGTGCATGCGATTAGGAATATTTTTGCAACTGGAACAGCACAAAGTCACAATGAATGACTCAAACTTGTGATCAAAGAGAATTTTTTTTAACCTTGGAAACAGGCCAAAGATACCTTAAGATGCCACAAGGACACCACTGGGGAAAAGACATTCAAGAAATGGTATAGCAGAATGAGGCCAGACATAGGAGGAGTTTACCCAGAGCATAAGAAGTAGGAACCAGGGAAAGGAAATGGCCCATTTGGTAGATTTTGGTCACAAATCAAGGGCAATCTAGTCCAACCAACTAATTTTGTAGATGAAGAAACTGAGGCCTGGGGTCTAGTGACTTGTCCAAGGTCACATAGTATCAGAGGGACTGAGGGTATAGAATAATAGGCCTAGAACTGGAAGGGGCTGAACAGATTTTTAAGTCAACTCCCTTATAAACTGAGACACAGGAAGATTAGGCAACTTGCCCAATGTTACACAGCTAGTAGGTGTTATCTGTGATGTTTGAACCCAGGTTCTCTGATTCTTGGGATTGTATTTTTTCCCCCAAAGTATCATACTATCTCTCACATGATGACAGAATTATAGAATTTTTTTGTGGGGGGAGTTTTAGGCAATTTGGGTTAAGTGACTCACCCAGGGTCACACATTTAATGTGTGTCAAGTGTGTGATGCTGGATTTGAACTCAGGTCCTCCTGATGCCAAGACCACTCTAGCCACTGAGCTACCTAATGGCACCTAGAATTATAGAATTTGAGAGTAAAAGGAACCCTAGTGCCTATTTACCCCAAAACACAAAGAAAAGGAATATTACCACCTCTCCAGGTGCTTTATTCTCCTTTGGGAAGCTTGAATCATTTGGAAAGGGGTTTGTATGTTTTTTTCTTCCCCTGGACATCAAGCCTAAATATTCCTCTTGTCATTTTCTGCCAGTTATCTTTCTGCCCTTTGGGGACAAATGGGACAAATGTAATCCCTCCTCTTCCATGAAAGCACTTCTGATAATTCTTCCTCCCAACTAGCTGCTAATCTTTACTCTTTCTGCCTTGCCAAAAGATTAGAGGTGCTATGAAGATTCTAAATTTGATGTCCTGGGACAAAGTCCCAGTCACCCTATCTTAGTTATTTTTCTGTAGGTTTTGCATCCATATGTATTCGTGCTTCCACAAATAAAGGGAAGGAAATGGCTAATGCTTCTCAGTATTTCCATTCAGTAGCAGCAGCCTTTGCTTGTAGGGATAACCTTCTGAAGTACCAGTTTGACTGTCATTTTCTTACAAAGATTTGTTGCCTATAGCTTAAGCAGGAGCACAGCTGTAAGTGTGTGATTGTGACCACCTCTCTTGGGGTTGGAGCAATTTTACTTTTTGATGATTTTAAAAGCCATTTGCTTTGAGTTTGCTGGTAAACGGGAGACTCCAGGCTCTGGTATAATTGCTTCCACTAGATTTGGGGCTGAAGGCCAAGTTTGGTTCCTCGGGCTTCCGCCATTTTTCTTCATTTTCTCTGAGACAACCAGCAATATGTCGTTGCTTCGTTAAGGCAATCAATATTATGTAAGGCACTGAGAACTGAAACAAGACTTAAATAGATTTTGGAAGGCTGTTTTGTGTTGACTGTGGAGTGGGAGGAGGAGGAGAGGCAGGGGAACAGAGCCATTTCCCAATTGTTACTGTCAGCTTTGTACACAGTCTGAATGGAGTTTCAAGGCATATTTCCAGTGCCTTATGTTATGTGATTTCACAAACCTATTCATCAAGGGAATTGAGTACTTTCATGAAACAACTGGGAAAATGTATGGGGCTGGGATTCCTGAGGCTTTGTCATAGTCTGGGCTGTGTTTTTAAGTGAGTGGACCAGCCATGTTTTTCCCCACACTCCAATACTCTTTTGGGATTACACTGTTATTAACTGCTTGAAGGAGAAGTTATACAGATGCTTGAAGGTAAGAACTGTTTTTTCCCTTTATCCCAAGTGACTAGCTTGATGCCTGACACAGAGTAGTCATTTAATAAATATTTGCTGACCATTTGATTGTAAGAGCTATGGGACCAAACGGGCAGCTTATTTTCAACAGAACATTCAGCGGTGAGCATGTGTAGTTCCTGCAATTAGAGTAGAGATTTTTGTGTTTGGGGCAAATTGCCAGCAGAGGTGGGATTGCCATCACCTAGAGTTGAAGTAAGACCTGAAACAGAGTCCCTGTTTGGAACTGACTGGGCAGGAGACAAAACATATACCACTATGTTGTGGTTGACACTCTAAATTCCTTGCTCTTGGACAAAATATGGGTGGTCCTGTTGAGGTTTGGGCTTTAGTGGTGCTCAAGACCCTAAAATACCTATGTGACAGGTCCTGCCAAATGAATTCAACTCAAGCCTTCTCACAGTCAAAGTAAAGCAAAATTTATTAAAGATTTGCCATAAAGGATAGACTCTTAAGGAGCTTAAGTCTTTGTGATTTTAGTACTGACAATCAGGCCAGAGAAATCTGACACAGACTGAGTCTACACTAGATTGAATCTCAGTGCCTTTATGGAGGTAAGATGGATCTTATATACAGAGAGACTGTGGGAGGGATTTACAGGTGGTCTAGAGGAGGGTTGGGGGGGGGGGTCTTGAGGAGGAATCTAATGAGGATCTTGACTAATGAGGTCAGCCCCTTAAGAATGGGATTAAGGGTGGGAAATAGCTGAAGGATACCTGCAAATGTCAACACAGTCAAGGCTAGTTGGGGGTAACAGGTTTGGGTACAGATATTTTGATATGATCAAGGGTTGGAAGTAGGTGGGCAATGGAGGGCTATGGTAGGTTAAGAATAATAAAGATTTGGGCCTAGCTATAATGAAAGGCACATGGCTTCAGGGAAATGCCTCCTCAAGTTCAGAAGATTCAAGGAGGTTACCAGAGACTTAAACCCCCTCAGCCCCTCCTTTGTTATCTCTCTGGGTTTGAGAAGAAGACATTTCCCAACTCTAGATAGCTAGTTATGTGCATTTTATATTAGTTATTTAAGGTCTACTAAGTGCTTTCTACATAAGGAGCTTAGGAGAGCAATAATTTAGTATTATTCTTTCCAGTTTACAGATGAGGAAACTAAAGCATAGAAGATTTAAGTGACTTGCTTATGGTCACACAGTTGGTAAATTACAGAGCCAGGACTGGAACTCATATCTTCAGATCAATGTTTTGTGCCCGCCCCCCATTCCCCCCCCCCCCACACATACAGTATTTCATCTATTCAAAAAGATAGTAGTCTTCTCTCCTGGGTGGCTTAAATTTTCATCAGTGACAGATTGGATTGTGTTGTTCTAGGAGTTGGTTTTCTCCTACTTATTTCTATAAATATCAGTAATGACGGTCATTACCCACAGTAAACTTAAAAGGATATAAAGTGAATTTCTCAGTCAATGTGATTCCAAAGTTAGTTGTTAACAACTTAATGTTCAATTATAATTCAGCTAATGAATCTTCTTAGGCTATCATCTGAAGAAATAAACATTTTTTTCTTTTTGACAATCAGTGTTGCTAATACCTTTTGGTTTTATACCACAATTATTTCTTGGTTACTATTTGGTTATTATTAAACCCTTATTTGTTATGAATAAAATGAGAGAAATTATTATTAATAATCAATGATTTGGTGAGATTTAGATTTCCCCCTTTTTCTTCCATCCTCATTTCAAGACCTTTGTCTCTGACGGTTGAGTTAACCTACTCCTCTATCCAGATCCCACCCAGGTGGGGCAACCTGTAATGTTAATGGGATTTAAGATCTTTCCTACCCATTAATAGGTCTCATGTGGAGTGTATTAAGGGGAGCTTGCTTAGGGGAAGCTTGCTTGTAGGAAGGTTTTCACATATTTTGCTAATTTCTAACTAGGCACTGAGTCATGAGGGCTATGATGCCTTCTGACTCTGAGAAGTATATATATATATATATATATATATATATATATATATATATATATATATATATGTTCTGAGTTGGTATTTTTGCTATGGGGTCTCACCTATGAGAAGGATCTTGTGATTCCCTGGTCAATATTCTGAGTGACCTTATGTTCAGAGCACCCCAACTGCTTAGACGTAAAGGCTCTCTTGATCTAGGGATGTAAGTAAAGTGTATAGTTGATTTAGGCAATCAGAGCCCTGTCTGTTGGTCTTTATTTCTTTGCTTATATTTTCTCTATTGGTATTTTCTCTGAAGTTCAGGGTGCTGACTTTTCTCTTGAACACTATAGTGAATGTAATAAAAAAAATTGTTGACCCCCTTATATTTCCTTGTAAATTAGATCTAAGAACCTGTGCTAGCAGCCTTCCTGTGTGTGCCAGTGTGGTTGCTGCTACATAGCCATTGTGCTGTACTCAGGTTTGGGTGGCAATAAATTCTTTGCATGGGTTGCCCAGGATTGGTGGTAACTTAAGACAAAAAAAATGACATAATCAAAGTCCAGGTCAAGCCTGCTCATTGTAATATAATTTTTCTTAATTATTAACCCATCAGAATTGATTGGCACCCTCAGGACCACTCTTATTCCAATGGTCATATAAGCCACGAAGTTGCAGTCCTGACTGTCTTTGGTCTAAGACAGAGGTTCCCAAATTTACTTGGCTTATCTCTCCTTTAAAAAGAAAATTAAAATTACTCAATACCACCTTGTAATATATATATTCTTTAACCCTTTAACATTTTTTTGGAAACATGTCATTTCAGAAATATATAATATTCTTTTTAAAAATAACACATCTTAAATTTAATAATTTAGTGCAAATTTGTGATTTTTTTCTTGCATTGAAATTTTGATGATAAAATATTGCATCATGTAACTGAATAGTATCATACTGTAAATAAGTCATTACACACACACATATTCCTGCAGATGCATGCTGGACTTCCCAACATTGTGGGACATACTCACCTGCCAACACTTGCTTGTTAAGACTTGTCAGTAGACTTGATAAATGATCAATTATAATTTTGCATTTTGTGTGTTTATTTGGAAAATAAAGTAATCATTATGACTTTAACTCTGTTGCAGCACAAATTAAATACATATAAACTTCCTTAAAATTTTCTTCTTGGGGCAGCTAGGTGGCGCAGTGAGTAGAAGGTCAGCCCTGGTGTGAGAAGGACCTGAGTTCAGATCCGGCCTCAGACACTTAATGGACACACAAACAAAAACCTAGCCATGTGACCTTGGGCAAGTTACTTAACCCCAATTGCCTTCCAAAAAGCTTTTATTTATTTTTAGTTTTTAACACTCACTTTTACAAGATTTTAAGTTCTATATTTCCCCTTTTTCTTCCCCTTCTCCTCAAGATGGCATGCAATTTGATAAGGCTATACATGCATGATCATATCAAACATATTTCCACATTAGTCGTTTTGTGAAAGAGGAATCAGAACAAAAGGGAAAAACTATGAGAAAGAAAAAAACAACAACAACAAAAGAAAGAGAAAATAGTCTGCTTCAATCTGCATTCAGACTCTATAGTTCTTTCTCTGGATGTGGATAGCTTTTTCCATCATGAGTCTTTGGAATCATCTTACATCATTTCATTGCTCAGAAGAGCTAAGTCTAATACAGTTGGTCATTGCACAATTTTGCTGTTACTGTGTATAATGTTCTTCTGGTTCTGCTCACTTTCCAGGTTTTCTGAAATCCACATGAGCATCATTTCTTATGGAACAATAGTATTCCATTATATTCTCATACCACAACTTGTTCAGACATTCCCCAATTGATGGGTATTCCCTCAATTTCCAATTTTTTTGCCACTACAAAAAAGAGCTGTTCTAAATATTTTTGTACATGTGGGTCATTTTCCCTTTTTTTGTAATCTCTTTGGGATACAGACCTAGTATTGCTGGATCAAAGGATATGTGCAATTTTATAGCCCTTTGAGCACAGTTCTAATTGTTCTCCAGAATGGTTAGATTAGTTCACAAATCTACCAACAATACATTAGTATTACAATTTTCCCACCTCTTCTCCAACACCTATCATTTTACTGTTTTGTTATGTTAGGTGTGATATGATACATCGGAGTTATTTTAATTTGCATTTCTCTATTCAATAGTGATTTAGAACATTTTTCATATGAATATAGATAGTCTTCATTGCCCCATTTTTATTCAATGCCCTCCCAATTGCAACCAAATCTACTCCCATCCTCCTGGATTATTCCAGTACCCCCCCCCCTCGAAGGTGCTACCAACCCATTTTGGGAACTTATAGCTAAGCCAGAGATAGCCAAATGGCCATCCTTTTATTAATATGCATGCTGGCATTATTAATACAACAATTAAATTACCCAGAAATTATGTCTCTCAAACCTTTTTAAATGACACAAAAATCTATCATGAAGATAACTGTATTATGATTATACAGGACACATTCCATACCTACAGTTTCTACCTCTCTACTCGAAAGCATGAGAAACAAGCCTTTTCCATAGAAAGCAACATCCTAGCACATACATAGTTCATTATTGTAATAACCAATGCAATTTCCACTGATAGAGAAATCAAGGAGTTAATATATAACATTGTCTGCAATCTACAAAACCACTGAGCCTTAAAAAAAAGTGAGAAATGTTGGTAAATATCCTGGAACTAAGAGGGAAATCTCCCTAGCACTCTCTACACACACATTCTAGGTTTGTTCTGCTTTTCCATCAGAGATAATTACCTCTCAGAGTTGCTTTTGTGCAAAATACTTTACCTATAATTACAGTGAAAGTAAGTTGCTAACTGAAACAAGATTTCCCCCCTTTGAATCAAGTTTTCACTGGGAAGGCAAACAGTGTATTTATTTTAAATTCCACTTAAACTAAACAGGTTTTTTTTTTTTTTCATTTGCAAAATCCCATGGAGAGATGAGATATTTCAATATTTGAAAGGGGCAGTACATGAAAGTAATGGCTATTAGTAAAGGAGCCTTAAAATCAGTATGTCACAAATAATGATAATAATAAATAACATTTATATTACACATTATGGCTTGCCAAGCTTATTTCATTTAACCTTAAGAGGATATATTATTATTATCTTCATCTCATAGATGATGAAATGGGAATTGAGAGAGATTGTGTCTTATCCAGGCTGTGCCTTATATAGCTAGTATCTGAGGCTGAATTTGAATTCAGGTCTCCCTGATTTCCAGTCTCATATTCTTTAAATTATGCCACTTAACTGCCAAGAAAGTTGAGGCAAAGGAAAAGGTATCTGGAAATTTCATAGGGGTAGTTAATATGCAAATTCAGAAAATTTCTTTTCCAATCTGGTTTGTCTTATTTTTTTTTCAATTGAGACTGTAGAGGGTCTGAACCTATGAGATCATTTGTGTATTGAGAGACATGGAGGAAAAATATATTTATATAGTACCTACTATGTGCAAGGCTCTGTGAGAAGTACATATTTTTAACAAGATTATTTCATTTGATCCTCATGGCGTACCTTCTAAGCAGGTGCTATTATTATCCCATTTTTATTTTTTAAAAATTCACTCATTCATTCATTCATTCACTCACTCATTCATCTATTTGTTTGTTTGTTTGTTTATTCGTTTAGGTTTTGCAGGGGGAAAGCAGGGCAATTGGGGTTAAGTGACTTGCCCAAGGTCACATGGCTAGTAAATGTTAAGTGTCTGAGGCTGGATTTAAACTTTGGTCCTCCTAACTCCAGGGCCCACACTCTATTCCCTGCACCACCTAACTGCCCCTATTATCCCATTTTTAGAGTTTAGGAAACTGAGACAGAGGTTAAATGACTTATTCAGGGTCACACAGCTAGTAAATGTCTAAGGTTGGATATGAACTCAGGTCTTCATGACTTTAGGCCCAGTTCTTTACCATTGTACCAGAACTCTTGGTATGAAAATTCCTTCCACCAAAGCAGATTTTCAACTTGCTTGTAAATTGTAACCTTAAGGAGTTGCTGAGTGGCACAAACAGGTTAAAATTATTTGTCTGTGGTTCACACAGTTAGTTTGAATCAGAAACAGGATATTCATTTAATTCTTTCTAACTCTCAGGCAGGCCCACTCTCTGCTCCATCCTGCTGCCTCAACCAAGCTCCCTAGATGGCATTTATAAAGTATTTTGAGGTACACAAAACTCTCTAAAATAGGTCCATAGGACATTATTACCATAGCTTACAGATTGGGGAACTGAGGCTGATATAGCAATCTCCCCCTTGCCCTCACCCACATTAAACAGCTAGTAAGTCTACAAGACAGGTTTTAAACAGTTTGGCACAATGGAAGAGTCCTGGGTTAAGAGTCAGAGGAAATGGATTTTTTTTCCCCATCTGACATTCATGCTAGCTCTGTGACCTTGGACAAGTCACTTCTCTGGACTTCAGTTTCCTAACCTGCAAAATGAGGGAGTAGGAGAAGTGTATCTCAAAGACCCCTTCCTGGTTTAAGTCTGTTTGATATGGTGATTCCCAGTCTAATGCACTACAAGCTTTCAGAGGATGCCATGCTCAGTGGAAATCTTCAAACAGAGGAGCACAGGTCAATACTAAGAAAGAGAAGGGCTTAAGTCTGGCATTCTGCTTAGGCTAGAGATGAATGCTCAGGACCACACAAAGGACTGATGTATTGAAGCCATATTTTATGTGAGATGAAACAAAAAGAGTAGGAGCGTAACATGGGGTGGGTAGGATGATGCTAGTGAACTTTGGAGGCATTTAGGTGGCCCATTGGACAGAATGAGGGACATGGACTCAGGAAGACTTCCATTTAAATCATTTGGGAACTTTCTAGCTGAGTGACCCAGGGCCAATCATTTAGCCTCCGTCTGCCTCAGTTTCCTCAGTTTCCTCAATTTATGTTGATCATAATAGCCCTGCCTCCCAGATTGGTGAGAAGAACAAGAGAGGGCATGTGTAAAGTGCTTTGGGAATCCTAAAATGTTATATGATTGATCACCATTATGTTTCAAATAATGGGGTTGAGGAGCTCAAAGGTGACCTATTTGAACCCACATCTGTAAAAGGATACTTTATAAGATAACATAATATAACATGATACCTCTAGCTTTTGTCTGAGCTCTTCAAGAAGAGAGGAATTCACCACCTGCAGAAGCAGCCTATTCCATTGGTGGAGAATTCTCATGGCCAAGATTTTTCCTTGAATCAAGTCTATGTATGCCATTTAGCAATCTCCAGCCACTATTCCTAGTTCTCTTCCCCCAACCCCGAGGGGGGCAAGCTGAACCACAAGGCTAATAATATATCTTCCAGGTAACAGTCAAGGGCCATCTCCAGTTATCCTGGTCTATATCTTACCACTGGACCCAGATGACTCCAGAGAATAAAGTGAGGCTGGTGACTGAACAACCCTCCCTCACTTAATTGCAATTCACGTGTAAGTCTTGGCATCACTTTCCTGATGTCCTGGTCTTATTCGAGAATGTAGGACAAATAACAATAACAACAACAACTGTTAAGTATTGTGTTTCCTTTTCTCCATTCTGGACTCTGCCAATTCCTTCTGATGACCAAGCTGCATTAATTAGACATATTTCACCATCCTGATGGTCCACCTTTGAACCTTCTTCTATACATCCATGTTCTAGCTATGGCAATTAGGCACAGTGGATAGAGAGCTAGGCCTTCTGGAGGGGCTTATACAAACTGATGCTGAGTGAGAAGAGTAGAACCAGGAGAAATTTGTACACGATTACAGACACAACATATGTATGATGACCAACTTTGGTAGACTGGATTCTTCTCAGCAATGCAGTGACATAAGTCAATCCCAAGACTCATGATGGAGAGAGATGTCTACATCCAGAGAAAGAACTAGAAAGAACTGAGTTTGAATCCTGATTGAAGCAAACTACTTGATGTTTTTCTTTTTCTTGTTTGGTTTTATTTCCTCTTTACCATTTTTCATTCCATCTGGTACAATCCACCATTGTAACCTGATTAATGTCTAATGTGAAAGTATTTGCAGATCCTATACTTGATTGTATGCTGCCATGGCATACAAGTGAGGAGTGAGGAGAGGAAGGGAAAGAAAATTTGAAACTCAAGGAACTGTGGAATTGAATCTTGTAAACTAAAAGTAAACAAATTAATAAAGACTAGATAGATAGATAGATAAAAGAGAGCTAGGTCTTATGTCAGTAAGACATGAGTTCAAATCCAGTGTGAGACACTCATTATTTGTGTGACCCTGGGCAAGTCACTTCTCCTCTGTCTGCCTCAGTTTCCTCATCTGTAAAATGGGGCTAATAATTGTACCTATGGATGTTGGAAGGATAAAAGGAGATCATATTGACAGAGTGCTTTGCAAACTTCAAAGTAGTTATTATTTCATTATTATCATTATTTTTAGAATCAAGGGCTATGGACTAAACAGAACTGTCTCAACATGACCTGACAAGCATAGGATCCAGCAGGACAAATTTTACTTTGTCTGGAGCCTAAGACCTCATTGCCTTCTCTTTTCCCTTTCCCTTATTTAGGTAAGTAATTTCTGAGTGGCCTCTTGGTGAGGTGAGTAGAGTATTAGACTCGGAGTCTGGGTGACTTTGGGTTCAGATCCTACCTCTGATACTTTGGCCTTCCATTAACTTCTTTGTGATTCGAACTCCTCTCCAGGATTTATCCACTGAATATTAGATAGACTGCATTCAGCATCCCTGGCTTCCTGACATGACATCATTGTTTTTCCTTTTGTCCCCAGAAAGCTTTCCCTTTCATACAACATTGACTTTCTGTCATCCAGTCATTCTTCAGTTTTGTCTGACTCTTTATGACCCCATTTTTTTCTTGGACAAAGATACAGGAGTAGGTTACCATTTTCTCTTCTAGCTCACTTTATAGATGAAGAAACTGAGGCTAACAGGATCAAGTGATTTACCCAGGGTCACATAGCTAATAATTGTCTGAGGCTGGATTTGAACTCAGGTCTTCTGACTCCAGGCCTTGTGTTCTTTCTACTGAGCCACCTATCTACTTAAAATTAACTCAGGGCTTGCTATATATCAGGCAGATAGAGGCAGTAAGGTATAGTAGATAGAGAACTAGTTTTGGAGGTGAGAAGATCTGGGTTCAAGTACTACCTTTCTGCATGACTGTGGTCAAGTCACTTAACCTGTTGGTAATCCAGACAACATTATATGACCCTGATTTAGAGATATTTGCATTGGTAGGATGACATTGCTCACCAGGCGTTATTATAATGTAATATATTAATATATTATAATAATGAATTAATTATATAATTAATATTATATTCGTGTTTGTTAACATATATTATGTATCTATATGTATACGTACATATACACATACATACACATGCACAGAGTCTTGGAGATCATCAAATTCAACCTCCTCATATTGTACATCAGGAAACTGATGCCCAAAGAGCAGATGTCATAGATCAAGAGTTGAAAGGGGCCTTAGACCTTGTCCAATGATTTTATTTTATAGATATGGAAACTGAGACCTAGGAAATTCAGATGATTTGTACAAAGTCATACAGATGCTGTCACAAGCAGAATTTGAACCTAGGCCTTCAGACTCGATAAGTAGTGTTCTTTACAGTATATCATACTTCTTTTTATTTCTTTTGTCCTCCACTCTCTCCTCCCCCAAAAGGTTAGGCACTTGGAATACAAGGAGTCCCCCAACTCACAGGATGCATAACGACACCTCATAGTTCTTCTAGTGAGGAAGAGGGATCTTTTTGCATGTTAAATAACATTTTAATAAAGCTAAAAATCTACCTGCCACATTAAAATGCTGCCATTTAGAGATGCTGCATTCCATGGAGCAAATTCACTTTTCCCCTTTCAACAAAATTATAAAGCATATCCCTATGTCTTTTTACACAATAACATTTCCCCTCAATGTAATGCACCAGGGGACTTTCATAAAATATAATTTGGAGCGTTATCGTCTTTAAAATGTTACATGCATTCAGGCATCACCAGGCTGTGCTTTCATGTTCAACAAGCACCCCTCCCCCTGCTCTGCTCTCTTCCTTCCTGATGCAGAACCAGGATTCAATTGTGCCTTGGTGCTGGAAGCATCTGGGCCTGAAGGAGCCTGCCCTCCCTGGGGGGGTGGGGGGGGGCAGTTCTGTCTCATGGTGGGTGTTTTATTGTTCTTTAAAAGAAACAGGAAATCAAGGACCACCTGTTCCAAGCTGGGACTATCTCCTGGACCTGAGCAATTTTTTTCATGTTTTTTTTTTTAAATGTAATTTTATCCTTTGTGTCTTTAGAACAGAATAGAAATAGAATT